>VMDO01022830.1:0-32798 GCA_007922755.1 Pedetes capensis | reverse complement strand
AAATTTGCTACTTAAAGGAACTCTGTTCCTGATACTCTGAATTTGAAACTTCTTCGAAAATGCTAGTAATCATGCTGCAAATGTTTTGTTTTATAGCTAATTACTTCCCCTTTCAGTGCATTTTGGATTATGTTACTAAGCTTTTAAAAATTGCAGCTCAATCATGGGAATTACATGCATAGTTCATGTCTCGTTTTTCTTGTGGGCCTTTCTGTATCTCGTACTTCTAAATCCCAAGAGATGTCATTAACCATGTGTTTGAAATGTGCAATGTCAAACCAAGTTAGAGGAGGGAAGGAGAAAAAGAAATTCTCAGCAAATTTTGTACCAAACTTTTAAAAAATGGCCTAGGAAGTTGCTGGGGGCTATACATCTATTAAGAGATGTGATTGACAATGGAAATGATATTTTAAAGTGGTTGAAATTTCTAACTTGATATTAAACTAGGTTTATTTCATTTTGAGGAGGACCATCATCCCTTAAAGTCCTCCTTAGTGTCCAATTTATCTTGATTCTGGAAGACACAACGATCTCAAGTTGCAGTATCCCAGACAGTAATGAGAGCGTGTTCTATTAGAAAAGGTTTACACTGATATGCAATTAGAGACCTCAAGCATAAGTGGGCCCTAGGAATTAGGATCTGTTATTTTAAAATTGTCTTTTTCACCTGCAGCTAGCCTCCAGGGAATATGCTGGGGGTGAAAACCCTTGGCCTTTGGTACCAAGAGAAAAACTAATCTCTTGGCTTGGCTAACTGTGGCTCACAGCAAAAGCTACATATGCATATCTGCTGGCTTTTGTTCCATGCTTTGTATAAGTTTTAATGCTACCACAGGGAGATGGAGACAGATTGAGAATGGCTCTCTCCCTGGCTTTGGCCCAAACTATAAATAAATTCATTTTTCCATTTTTATACATTATGTTATTTTCTTCTAATGAAGGTGCTCAGTTGGTAGAGCGCTGCGCTGCAGTCTCTGAGGTCCCGAGTTCAATTCCCAGCACCACAAAAATGGGAGAAGGACCTGGCAATCCACTCCCAAGGCAATCCTGAAACAATCAGCCACTGAAAACCCTATGAGGGTCGCTATGAGTCGGATACCGACTCGATAGCACCTAACAACAACAACAACAACAACAACAACAATAACAACAACAGCAATGAAAGTGAGAGTTTGGACCCAGACACAGGCTTTTTGGCCCCGGGCTCTGGTAACACTACTACATATCCACTTTGGTATGAATATTACTTTTACCGCTACTGTCACCCACCACAGCCACAAGCAGGTTCCAAAGGCTGGTTTTGTGACAGAGCAGGTGGAAACTGTGACTTTTGAGTTCCCTCCTTAACCCTTACCACAATCTTTTAACAGCCCATCCTTTTCACAGGGGACTCTACTTCTGAGGAGAGGCATCTATGAGGCTTTATCCTCCCCTCAGCTAATAGGAATTCACTTGCAGAAACCTGATGCATTTTTCTGGAAAGAAAATGCAGATACTGGCCCCAAGAAGTTACGTTCCCAGGTATAGATTGACTTTTGAAGTTGTGAAGAAGGTTGTGCCTTGGAGAAAAGGACTGCTCAGCACAGAGTTTCCTACTCCATTGCTTCACTGCAGTCCCTCTGTATCACATAAAAGCACTTCACACGCCAGGCACAGTGGCTCACGACTACAATTCCAGTGACTCGGGAGGCAGAAGCAGGAGGATGGTGGGTTGAAAGCCAGAGGGAGCCTGCATATTTAGTGAGGCACTGTCCCAAGATAAAAAACGAAAAATGGTCTGGGGATGCAGCTCAGTGGTAGAACCCTTGCAAAGTATGTGTGAGGCGCTGGGCTCAATCCCCAAGTACCAGAAAAAGCAAGCAAACAAACAAGCAAAACAAAAACAACAAAAACACTTCAGGTCCCTGAACCCCACCAAAGCTGGAGATCTGAGATAGAAATCTCCTCTGTTACTCACAGGATGATCTTGAATAAGTGTATTTCCTTCCACTAATTTGTCTTTTAGGGCTGGGATTTAGCTCAGTTGGTAGAGCGCTGCTCTGTAGTCTCTGAGGCCCCGAGTTCATTTCCCAGCCCTGCAAAAATGGGAGAAGGACGTGGCAACCCACTCCCAAGGCAATCCCGAAACAATTTGCCATTGAAAACCCTATGAGGGTCGCTATGAGTCGGACACTCAATGGCACCTAACAACAACAATTTGTCTTTTGGGTTTCCATCAGAGTGGCAAAAAGGAAGAGCCTTGGATTCCAGTAACAGTTTTGGCCAACCAGGCAGAAGAAGGAGCCCGGACCCTGGGTGGCACAAGCTGTCATGGTTCCCACTGGCAGACAGGGACCCACTCAGAAAGGACGTTTGACTGCTTGTGACCAGTTGAGCCCATAGTTGGGACTCTAGCAGGCATTGGGAGACATGTTCCACCCCCAATTTTTTTTTCCTGTTCACAGCATTGGTTGCATACAGACTCTTTGATGGTAGAAGGAAAAGTTTTTAAATTTTATTTATTGATTTATTTTATTTTAGGGGAGCAGATGGACTTCAGCCTGGATTCCGGGTTGTTTGGAGAGTATTCACTTGTCTGGTTTTCTTTCTTTTTTCTTCTATTCTTTTTTTTTTTTTTTCCTAGGGGTGCTGTCGCACTCTAGCCTGGGTATCTCACACTGGAGGATTGCACTTCGGGGATCCTTCTGTCTTCATCTATGAGGCTAAGTAGCCTGTGGTACCTCACCTGGGTCACTCTGAAGTACTTGTTAGTGTGAGGGAGGCTGTCTCTCGCCTGCAGCTATAGCCCAGTGGCATCCGATCCCATCAGATCTCAGAAGCTAAGCAGGGTCGGGCCTGCTGTTCATAGGGTTTTCAATGGCGGATTGACTTGTGGGAGTGGGTTGCTGAGTCCTTCTCCCAAGCCTGCAGCACCTGGTGTTCCCAGGTGGTCTCCCATCCAGGTACTAACCAGGCCCGACCCTGCTTAGCTTCTGAGATCTGAGGGGATCGGACGCCACAGGGCTACGGCTGCAGGCTTGTTTAACATCTTTATTGGTGCTAAATCACCTGGAACACTGTGGATGCAAAGTGTTGTCACACAAAGCTCAGAACTGCAGGCAGGGAGTTAAAATCCCTTGAGTTTCAAAAATAAGGGAAACAGAACTTAAGATCCGTTCAGAAACAAGCAATTGCCAATATTATAGCCCCCTACAAACAGGAAGCAAATGTGAGGATTTCTAGGCAGGGCAGGGTTCTGCTGGATTTGGGGTCCTGATTGGGAACTTATAGTAAATTCTTTATGAAGCCCTGAAAAGGTTGATTTAGAGGCTGTATATTGGACTACAGAGTGCCAATGGACATTTGACACCGTTAAAGAAAAATTAACCTCAGCACCAGCCTTGGAGTTACCTAACCCTCGAAAGTCCTTCAAGTTGTTTGTCCATGACAAATGGGGCATAGTTTTAGGGGTATTCCGTCAGAGGCTCACAGAGTTCTCTCAGTTTGTAGCTTATTTCTTTAAACCTTTGGAACAGAGAGCCAAAGAATGGACACCTTGCCTTCAAGTGGCTGCATCTGCTTGTGCTTTCTTAGAAGCAGCAGAGACGTTTACTTTCTGTCTATTAGCATGTTTTTACCTCATCAAGTGTGGACTTTATCAGAACAAAAATGATGACACTGGTCAATGGCAGGATGAATGAGCAAATATCAGGCTATTTTGCTGGACAGTCCAAGCATTGTCTCACAAGCTATCACACTCCCCAAACCCAGCTGCTTTGTTCTCAATAATGGAAATTGACTCTGATTTTCGAATGTTCACTGCTTAGAAATTCTCAATGCAGTCTTCTGCTAGATCGCTAGCAGATCAGATTTCCAAATTGGCGGCTGACCTCTCACAACTGGGAACTCCTCACTGATGGGAGCAGCTTCATGGAAGAAGGATGATGCTGAGCTAGATACGCTGTGGTAATGCTGGACAAGGTAACAGAAGGCCATGTCCTCCTGCTCATGCCCTCTGCAAAAAAGTCTGAATTAACTGCACTCTCTAGGGCTTTACAACTCTTCCAACGGAAAAAAGTAAGCATCAATACTGATTTCAAATATACATTCACAATAGCGTGTGCACACGGAGGTATTTGGAAAGAGAGATGGCTGCTAACTTTAGGAAATAAAGAAGTCAAATATCCGAAGGTAACACTGGTCCTCCTTGAGATAGTTGCCTTACCAGCTCTAGTGTCTCTTATGCACTGCTTATTGTTGTTAGGTGCTATGGAATTAGGTCCAATTTATAGCGACCTCCATAGTGTTATCAATGGTTGATTGTTTCAGGATTGCTTCGGGAGTGGATTGCCAGGTCCTTCTCCCATTTCTGCAGTGCGTTCTGTGGGGATGGAATCTGGGTCCTCAGAAAGTGCAGAATAGCACTCTACCAACCGAGTTAAACCCCAGCCCTATGCACTGCTTAGGGTACCAAAAGAGTGACTCCCATGTGGCTAAAGGAAATCAAGGAGCTGACAGAGCTACTAAACAGGCGGGTAGGGGAAGCAGCTTATTGGGGTTTCAGTGCCCCTCTTGACTTGTCTAAGTTCAAATCTCATTGCACTGAGTGGGATGAGGAATTAGCCTGAGATTGGAGCTTCACTAATATGGATTCTAATTTTTTATGGAAACTTGCTGAAGCCCTGATGTATCCAATTTTAAAACACCTACACAATGGAACATTTTACCACGTGCATGTGCTAACAGGTCTAATACAGCCTTACCGTAGCTTCAGAAGATTACTCAAAGGACTATACAGGATGCCATTTGTGTGCTTAAAAATAACCCCCGACTTGAACCCACCCCATCTCAGAAGGGAGTGCAATATAAGGGGATATATCCCTTTGAAGACTGGCAAGTAGACTTCATTCAGATGCCTTTTTAAAACAGCAAGTAATTTTAAATTTTTATTAGTATTTTTGGACACTTTTTCAAGTTGGCTAGAGACATACACTACTAGAAGTGAGACAATAACAGAGGCAATTAAATTCTTGTCAAGGAAATTATTCACAGGTTTAGACTACTGAGATGTATTCAAATTGATAATGGGCCATTCTTACCTTCTGAAGTCACCCAAAAGGTGAGTAAAATGTTACAAATGATTTGGAAATTACATTTGTCATGGACACCACAATCCACAGGAAAAATGGAAAAGATGAACCATACTTTAGAAAAGACAGGTAGCGCGCCTCTCTGCAGTCTCTGAGGTCTTGAGTTTGATTCCCTGCACCACGAGAATGGGAGAAGGATGTGGCAACCCACTCCTGAGGTAATCTCGAAACAATCAGCCATTGAAAACCATATAAGGGTCCCTATGAGTAGGACACGACTTGATGGCACCTAACAACAACAACAAAGTTTATCAAGAAGCCCACTTAAAGTGAGATAAAGTTTTCCCTGTTGGTCTGCTCTCAGTTAGGGTGGCATCCAAAAGTGGACTTGAGTCTCTTTGACATTGTGTATGGGAGACACTTTTTAGCCTTTATGGTTGGTGCCCAATGCTTTAAGTTAGAAAACAAAGTTAAGATGGGGCATAATGTATAGCAATCGAGTCACATATTAACTAGTCACTTTGCTTCAGTTTTCTCTCTCCAGGTTTGCACATCTGATGGATAACCAGATCCACCCCTTTCATCCTAGAGTCAAGGTGCTGCTAAAAACCTGGAAAACGCAAGGGCCTGATGATCAGCTTGTTGCAAAGTGGCAGTGCCAATATGTCAACTACTTACATTTCATTGAAGCTCACAGGAATAAAGCCCTGGATTCATCACTTCAGAATAAAGCAAGCTTTGCCAGAGGAAAAGCTTAGATTCTGTCCTCTGCTTAAATTCTGCCTGGCTCCCTACACCAAGAGAGGATGTTATGTATGTATTTGAAAAGACAGAATAACTATGTTAGGTAATTATGAGGTCATTAAGTTTTCTTTTTCTTTTGTGCTTTTGCTTTTCTCAATCACACATACCTGGCTGGCCCTAACTAAAATTGCTTAAATCTTTTTGACCAGAATTTTCCATCCCAAGCCTCACCTGGTAAGTGATCATGATGATTTGCTGATGTGTCCGTATCTCTCCTCACCCTCAGGGGCTTGGAGGCCAGGTCCTGAAGAGAAAGTGAGCACTGAGTAGGGCTTCCCTTTCCCCGCCCTCCTCTCCAGTGCTGTCTGCATTTTCTCAGGTAGCTGGGATTAGGTTCATCCTTGAAGGAATTTTAGAATTAGATTCAGCACCCCTGATGAAAATAATAGAAACCTACCTGGGGTTTAAAGATGTTATACTGAGTAGACAAAAATTACACAAAGCCAGGAGCTGTGGCGCACAGCTGTAATCCCAGTGACTCAGGACACTGAGGCAGGAGGATTGTGATTTTGAGGCCAGGGGAAGCTTTCGCAATTTAGCCAGATCCTGTGTAAATGAATAAATAAAAAAATAATTAACTAAAAGAGGGCTGTGAGAACAGCACAGGTCTAGAGCACTTGCATAGCATGTGCAAGGCACCCTAGGTTCAATCTCCTAGTCCTGCAGAAAAAAAGATACAGAAGCAAGCCTCTCACTATTCCTCTCTCAGAAAAGGGAACAAAACCTTACATATCTCATCTGTCAAGACTTTTCCTTCTTTGTCATCTTTGCCCTCATTCGGCTTGTAGTGCACAAATAAGGCCCATTGCCCGCCCCCCGCCCCATCCCATGGAAATGGAACAAAGGATTGACAGTGGTAGAGAACGTAACCCAGAAGACAGAAAATGATACTTTTGCCTTCCCTCCCTAAACATTTCCCCAGTCTTTTAATGATCTATCCCTTTAACAACAACAACAACAACAACAACAACAACAACAACAACAACCACCCTTTCACATGGTATTCTAAATTCTAAAGAGAAGCACTTGTAATACTTCCTTTTCTCCTTTTGTTGTTTTAGGTGCCATTTAGTCAGATCCAACTCACAGTGGTCCTATGTACAGCACAATGAAACATTACTCAACACTGTACCAGGCACATGATCTTTTATGTTTGAGTCCATTGTTGCAGACACTATGTTTCTTCTCATTTTGAGTTGAGCCACATCAGCAAAAGAAATCCCCTCATTAAGGTTCCCTATACTTTGAGGGGGCTGGGATTTAGCTCACTTGGTAGAGCGCTGCGTCGCAGACTCTGAGGTCCCGAGTTCTATTCCCAGCACCACAAAAATGGGAGAAAGGCCTGGCAATCCACTCCCAAGGCAATCCCAAAATAGTCAGCTGTTGAAAACTCTCTGAGGGTTGCTATGAGTCGGATACCGACTCGACGGCACCTACCAACAACAACCATATTTTGAGGAGGCAACTCTTCCCTAGTGGTTTCTTTAGTGCCTTCCAGCCTGGGGGTCTCGTTTTCCAGCACTATATTTGATAGTGCTTCTCTGTTATTTGTGGGATTTTCAGTGGTTTCAAGAGTGGGCTGCCAGATCCTTCTTCCTACTCTGACTTAGTCTGGAAGCTCAGGTGAAAGCTGTCCACCATGAGTAGCCCTGATGGTATCTGAGATACTGGTGGCATAGATTTTAGCATCATAGCAACACACAAGCCCCCACAGCACAATAAGCTGACAGACGTACGGGGGGGTCTCTTCTTCTTAGTTCATATGAAATAGATCTGTAGAAATGAAAAATATTTGTCTGGAAAGAAAATGCAGATACTAGCCCCAGGAGGTCAAGGTCCCAGGTTTGGACTGACTTTTGACGAAGAGGAAAGAGACTGTGCTCTGGAGAAAAAAGCTCTGCCCAGCACAGATATTTCCCGCCCATTGCCTTACTATAACCCTTTATTGTCTCATAAAAGCCCTTTGTGCCCCTGACTGACCCCAGAGATGAAGACTTGAGACAGGAAAGTCTTTTCTATTATTCTCAGAGCTGGCCTTCAGTAAATCTATTTCCTTCCACTAATTTCTGTCTCCCAGATTTTCAGTACAGCGGCAATCTGTATGAACCTTAGATTTCAATAATAATATGGGAAATTATTGTCTGCTTTAATAAGTAATTGGTGCTAAAGGGTGGGGAAAAAGTTTTTTTTCAAAGATAGCTAAGTTTGGAAAGCATGGATTAAACAAGGTGGAGCTAGTTTTTTACCAGCACATGTGCTAATTAATGACATAGGAAGATGAGACCTTCAGACCAAACCTACCTGACCTAAGTCAAAGGAATGTTCTCTGGAGACTACTTAGGCAAATGTGGCTCAGATAAAGTGACATGATTTTTTTTTTGTTGAAAGGAAAAATTAGGACTGATGGAAAAACTAGCACTGATAACATTCATCTGCTTATTAGCCTCTAGAGAACCTTAGAATTAATTTGTCATTTTCTGTTCTTTGATGGACAAGTCTTGCTCAGTTTCTTGCTTGATTACTTACTTCTAGGTATTTTGGATACTCAGTTTTTAAATTATTTTTTAAATGGCTGATAGTAGCCAGGTGTGGTGGCATACACCTGTAATCCTAGTGACTTGGGAGGTGGAGGCAGGAGGATGGCAAGTTTGAGGCCAGAGGCAGCCTGCATAATTTAGCGAGACCCTGTCTCAAAATAAAAAATTAAAAAAAAATGAGCTAGGTATGCAGCTCAGGGTTAGAGTACTTGCAAAAGCATGAGTGAGGCCCTGGGTTCAGCTCTTCCAGTACTACTACTACTACAAATAAAGGCTGATGGTGATGCCAAAACATTTCTTTCCGTGGCCCCCCCAAAAATAAAACAAAGTCTAAATATCAATAATTCTTCCTTACAGTCTTCCATAGGAAATTAGCCAAATTCAGCAGGATAATTTTCATAGTAATAACTCAGGCTTGGAAAGTTCTGAGCTGGGGTTTAGCTCAGTTGATAAGAGTGTTGCTCTGTGCTCTGTGAGGCCCTGGGTTCGATCCCCAGCACTGGAAAAATGGGAGAAGGGCCTAGGAGCCCACTCCTGAAATTATGCAAAAACAATCAACCATGGAAAACCCTATGAATAGTAGAGAAGCACTGACATAGTGCCAGGCCTGGCACAGTGTCAGGGAGTGTTTCATTCTGTTGCACATAGAGTTGCTGTGAGTCTGACTTGATGTGATGACACATGACAATGACAATAAGAAGATTCTGAGTTTAGTTCTGCCCTAAATATGTGATTGGACAGATCTTGCTGTCTACAAAATGAACATGTAATACTATGAGCAAATTCATTTTTCATGAACTCAACACATTAGTTAATTCAATCCATACTTATTAAGCACCATCTATCAATCCTAGGGCCTGCAGCCATAGCCCTGTGACATCTGAACCTGTCAGACCTCAGAAGCTAAGCAGGGTCAGGCCTGGTTAGTACTTGGATAGGAGACCACCTGGGAACACCAGGTGCTGCAGGCTTGGGAAAAGGACCAAGCAACCCACTTCCAAAAACCAACCCGCCATTGAAAACCCTATGAACAGCAGAGAAGCACGGACAATAGTGTTTCACCTGCTGTATGTAGGGTTGCCGTAAGTAAGTCCTAAGAAATACAATCAAATGATGTGATCCTTTTGTGGATGTTCCTATGTGAAGAGATAAAAAGAAGAAGAGGGAAGACTGGGATGCAGGTGGGTAGGTATAGTAGTGCAGTCTTATGGAATTACACAGACAGCCACATGTGTCCATATGTGAGAGATCAGTGATTCATAACAAGAGGAACTGGGAGGGGAATGATGTCCCCAGCATGGAGGAAAAATGTATAAATACATTAGTTATTGAACATTTAACTAAAAAACTATTGCACAAAAGAATGGACTTCATAATGATATTTTCATACATGCACATAATGTGCTTTGATCATATTCACCCCTGTTACTTTCTCTTGCCCCCCTTTCCTCCTCCCATTTGTCCCCTACGTCCTTCCCAATAGTACCACTTTGACTTTCATGTTGAGCATTTAATTTCTGTCCCCCATTTTGGCCCAGGGGATAACACAGTCCCAGTTAATATGGGAGCATACAGAAAGAAGTATTTATACTGTTGTTGTGTGTATTCGAGTCGTGTCCACCTCATAGTGACCCACATAGGGTTTTCAGTGGCTGATTGTTTCGGGTTGCCTTGGTAGTGGGTTGCCACGTCCTTCTCCCATTTTGGTGGTGTTGGGAATTGAACCTGGGACCTCAGAGACTGCAGAGTGGCGCTCTACCAACTAAGCTAAATCCCAGCCCATTTATACTGATGCCTTATAAAATATTAAAAGAGGTTTTGTTGTTAGGTGCCATCAAGTCGGCGTCCAACTCACAGTGACCCTACCAACAACAGGCAAAATGCTATTAGTGCTTCTCTGCTATTCAAAGGGTTTTCAGTGGCAGATTGATTTTTGGGAGTGGGTTGCCGGTCTGTCTCCCAAGCCTGCAGCAGCTTGTGTTACCAGGCGGTCTCCCATCCAAGTGCTAACCAGGCCTAACCCTGCTTAGCTTCCGAGATCTAAGGGGATCGGACGCCACAGGGCTACCGCTGCAGGAATATAGAGCTTGTGTTCAGAGAGATTCAGAGGGTGTAGGCATCTCTGAATCATAACCTGGGCAAAGGTCTGGAAGCACAGGCCGCCACAAGGATGTGTGCCTTGTCCTGTCTGACACCCACTGTGCCTTGCTAACCATCCTCACCCATGTGCCCCAGGGGTCAGAGCTGGCCCTAAGCTCAGAACAGAGGCTACCGGTCTATATGCCTCTAGACAGCTGTTATCACCGTTGTGATTACAATCTCTTGTTCGTCTGGCCTTTCTTTTCTCTTTTTGTTTTTTCAGTGAGCTTCATGTGACATTCGTGGTCTCAGTTACTTCATTTCTCTTTTACTTCCCATTTGATATATGTGTAGTGCCTGCTTTTCTTTTAGTTCTTAAATTGGCTAAATTCCTTTTCCTGCCAGAGAAATGACAAGCCCAATTTTAAATGTCTCATATTGTTTTAGTAAGACATATGAGATATGAGCACTGTGGTTGGTCTTGCTTTTAGGTTTTAGAATAAATACATAATAGTTTAACATAAGATGTTTCTTGTCATAAATCAATCCCCATGGAATTCTTCCAGATATACAACTTGGATTTATTTTCTATAATTTTGTGTTATTTGAAATAAATATTTTCCAATGAGGTTGCAGTTCATCTGAAACTAAAATTAAGTGTTACTTGATTTTTTTTTTCCCATAGAAAAATGGCTGCTTTGGGCATGTGGTCTTCCGGTGTGCAGGATTTCAACTTTTGCTATGCAGTGGTCAGGGCATTGCTGTATGTTTTCCCAGACTGTATTGTCCTGTGTTATTCCTGGGTTCATGTTGATATGGGTGCCATGAAGTCTTCTTAAACCACTGCTTACACTTCTCTATATTTTTATGACTTTTAAGCTGATAGTCTAAATGAAGTTTTCCTTTATTTTGTCCTCCAAAGCAGAAATATGTTGGGAAGATGCTTTATACTGAAAAATAGTCAGAAAGTAAGACAATAATAACAAACAACCAGCCCAAATTAGAAATTATAACCTAAAGAAATTAAAAATATTTTAGATTTGCAGTGTTCTTTCTGTACCAGGAAAGTTATGTGTCTTGGTCAAGATTTTTTCCAACTGAAAATGGAAATTGGATAATCTTTTAATTTCCCTGTGACCCTTCAATGTTTTCTTAGAGGTTAAGAAAATTTCAAATAGTATTTCCTTTTCATATGGTTGAAAATATTTTGTGTATTGGATGAACTGCACGTGAATCTTTTGGTTTACTTCTTCCAAAAGCTTTCCTCACTGTAGAGAGTATTTTATTTAGTTATTATGATCATAATATTATTGTCATCTTCATTACCATTACCATCATCATTGTTGTCACCAGAAGCAAACACTACCAAACACTGTGCCATGTCTGGTACTACTGTCAGGGTTTCTCTGCTATTCATAGGGTTTTAAATGACTGATTGTTTCAGGATTGCTTTGGAAGTGGATTGCCACATCCTTCTCCCATTTTCACTGTGCTGAAGCTCAAACCCAGGGCCTCCTATTAATTAACATTAGTTTTAATTTAAAATATTTAGTCTGTGTTTTTTAGGTCAGTAGCCTTCTGAAACTTTAGAAGACTCTAAGGCCCCTGAATCTTTCCTGGATCCTTCAGCTTCTTGGATGTTATGAGCATCACAGTATTCCTTGCTAGGTGTCAGCTAATTCTAGATGAATCCTTCTCACTTGAAACTAAGACTTCTGTCTCTTTTAAAATTCTTACTAGTATTTACATTTTCTAGGAAAGGAATTAATATTCATGTTTTTGGGAAAGAAACGGTTCAATTACTTGCCAAAGATCTCCTGTTATTAGATCTCAGACTATTTTACTTAGTCTCACTCAACTGTCTTTCTCCAATGTGAAAGCCCTTTCCTATTTTTTTCCTCTTCCCCTCTCTATCCCTCCCATCTTAATTCTTTCCTTCTATTTCTTGATTTTTTGAGGTAGATTAAATGGAACATAGCTGTAGGAAGCTGTAGTTTATATAGCAAAATGATATTCACTCAGGATACTCTTCACATTTCCACGTTCCTCAGCTAATAATCAAATATTATTGAGCCTCTTCAATGTGTTGCCTGGTACACAGAATCCCTCTTCCAGCCTCTTGATCTCATTGAAAAAAATAATTAAAAGATGGACACTTTCTTGACAAAGGAACTCAAACATGCTTTATTGGAATTGGAAAGGTGTATCCCCTGAACTTCAGGGTTAAGGTGTGGGCAGTAGAAGATGGAAGAGGTGCCAAGAAAAAGTTATGCTTTCTGAGTTAGAAGTCAGAAAGGGGCAGGTCCAGCAGGAAAGGTCTGCAGGCAACTGCATCTAATTAAGGGGACAGATATTCCTCCCCTTTCCTTATCTCGTCCTCAGGTGTATAATATTCCTTCTACCCTTTTGGCTTAGGTTGGCCTCCTTAAATTGCAACGCAGGATTTCCCCTTTAATGCAGGAGTCGTGTTGCCTCAAACAAGGTCCCCTCGCCTAGGCTGGACATGAGGCATCTGTTGTCTTTGCATGTAAAGTGTGCCACTGGCCAGAACCAGGCCATTTGTAAAAGGATGTTATCTCCTAGCAATCCTGCTATTTGTGAAAGATTTTATCTACCATGAAAGACTGAACACCAATAGAGTCATCTGTCTCAGAGGAAACTGACATTGATATCCATCCCTCAAATGGTGCCTGGGAGCAGATGGCTGCAGAGGCCCTTTGTCATTCCCCTTTTATTCCTGCTTAGTATCCCCTATCAAATGTGTCCAGCACTGGGTTCGTAAAATATATATAAGAGAACAATTGGAAAGGAAAATGGCACCACAATGTTAAAAGTCTACTTAGAGAGACAGTTCTTGCTATTGTTGTTTTTAGGTGCCGTCGAGTCGGTATCCGACTCATAGCGACCGTATGTATAACAGGCAAAACACTATTGTCAGTGCTTCTCTGCTGTTCATAGGGTTTTCAATGGCTGATTGTTTTTTGGGAGTGGGTTGCCAGGTCCTTCTCCCGTTCTTGTTATTAGGTGCTGTTGAATCAGCTATGATTCATAGCAACCCTATGTACAACAGAGGAAACTCTACTCAACACTGTGCCATGCCCCGCACTGTGTCAGTGCTTCTCTTCTATTCACAGATTTTCAATAGCTGACTTTTTTTGGTGGGAGGGGAGTGGGCTGCCAGTTCCTTTTTCCAACCCTATAGCACCCAATATTCCCAGGTGTCTCCCATGCAAGGACTAACCAGGTCTGACCCTGCTTAGCTTCTGAGATCTGACAAGATCAGATGCCAGGGTGGTATGGCTGTAGATGGAGCAACAATATATAGATCTATATGTAAAAATAAATGTATATATCAGAGCATAGTTTATATGCTTTATCACAAAATAATGTTGTGCAATAATTTTGGATGTTGATTGGATAGGGTTGGAAATATATACAGAAAGAGTTAGCAATTGCTGTGGTTGAGGATTGTAGGGGAAATAGCCTATGGCTCTTCTATTTCTTTACTACCATTTTATCCTCATACATTTATTTCTCAAAGAATTGCAGAAATCATAAATTTATTTAAATTTACTGGGCATTTCATGGGTACCAGGAACTGGCACAACTCAAAATGAGAAGAAACACAGTGGCTACAACAATGGGCGCAGACATAAAAAGATCATGTGCATAGCACAGTGTTGGGTAGTGTATCTTTCTGTTGTACACAGGGGTTGCTATGAGTCAGATCTGACTCAACAGCACATAGCAGGGACTGTGCTAGATGCCATTGGATAAAAGGAATGACTAAGACATGAGTTTCTAAAACAGATAAATTACTTTATCAAAATGACAATAACTTTTCCTTTCTTTCCAGAAAACTTTACATTCCTGCTTTTCTGTATTTGACATTTGCCCTAGATGATATCTAAGGGAAAAGTCTTAAGGAAAGTAATAACTAGAAAGAGAAATCTTCTAACAATTAGCTCTCTCACACATTATTGGCAGGCAGTGGATGTGCCAGAGCTTTATTTAAGAACGTTTTAGGTGAAGCAAGCAGACCGTGGAGGAGTAATGGTAGCGATTTGCCTTAAAACTGTGTTTGCATAGCAAATGCACTGATTTTTACGTAGATTCCATATTTCAATTGATTTGAGTGAGGGAAGGAGAAATAGAAGGATGGAGAATATTGAGAAAAACTAAATTTCCCAGAGCCACCCTTATTGTTGGTATTGTTGGTAAGATTGAGAAATATTCTACTGTTTCTAGCTGAGTATTATCCAAGCCTAGAATCACCTCAAAAACTTAAGAAAAAGCAGTTTCTATAGCAACACCAGAACCATTTGAAGTGTGACTAGATAAATCCTTTGTTATAACCAAGAAAGCAAAGATATGGAAATATATTAAAGGTTCATTTCATATATCCTGAGTAATACATATTCAAGTATATGTAAGTATATTCCTTCTGGTAGGAGGTGTTAGGTGGGAAGAAAGGGAATATAGGTCCCTCTGCAGCCATTTAACTTCCAGGCACCTTTTGAGACACAAATAGCAATATGAGCTTCCTTGGAGACAAATGGCTCGATCCAATGGTAACTACTTCCCTGGCAGAGAACGTCCTTACAAATAGCACGAATGTTGGGAGACAATGCCCTTTTGCAAATGGCTTGGTCTGTAGCCAGTAACACCTTTATGAGTGGCCTGGTCGGTGGTCCGAAACACCTTTCATATATGAAGACAACAAGTACCGCCATGTCTGGGCTAGTAAGGGAGATTTGCTCTGAGGTGAGATCACTCTTATGATAAACAGGAAAACCTGTTTTACAGCCTAACAAGGCCAGCAGAGGGCAAAGGTGAAAGAAATAGGACATTCCTGAAAAAAGACCAGAATGAGGGAGGACCATTTGTCCGCTTAACGAGATATGGACTTAAAAACTCCAGAAGCACCATGCCTTGGTGCAGATGTCGACAGCCCTTCCCAGTTGTTTGCAGACACCTGGAGTCACCTGCAGCCTCGTTGCTGGACCTGCACCCTTCCTGACATCTAATTACAAAAGCTGAAGTGCTGCTCTCTGTGGACCTTTCACTGGTGGACTTCCCTGCCTCCTGATGTCTATTTCTGGAAGCGTGACGTTTTTTTTCCCCTTTGCCTTTCCATCTCCCTTCACCCGTCTTGGCTTAAACCCCAAGCCTCCTAGCCCTGGTACTCAGGGTGCTCTTCTCTTCTCTAAGTAAACAAACTATTCTCAAAGTTCCTTTCTGGGTTTTTGTGGGGTGTTCGCTCCTCCCAGTCCAGCCCAGATGTTTGGACACGCAACGCCACCACACACACAGATACTATACACAATTCACTGAGGACCCACGGATGAGGGCTGTGGACTCCTGCAGCTCTCCGGATGCCAGCAGGGATGAGAGAAAGGAAAACCTTCAGGCGCTTTTGCCTTCCAGGGACAAACACCCATGTTGGTGGTCTCGGTGTCATAAGGAGAGAGTTCTTGTTTTGTTCATGGTCAGATGGAGAGAGAATTCTTGTCTAGTCGGTGGTGGAAGGTCAGGGTGAGAGAGAGATCTTTCCTGATCCATGGTCTGGGCAAGAGAGAGGTCTTTCCAGGGGAAAAGAGGGGTGAGCTGCTGCAGTGCAGCTCCTTATATAGCTCGCCCGCAGAATTGCCTGAGCCAATCAGTTTTGAGTCCAATGTCCAATCAGGTTCAGGGGCTTTGTGAAGGGTTTTGTACAAACGTCCAATCAAGTTACTTGCATTTTCCTTAGATTTCTAATTTACAAGCCAGATGTTCAAAAGCTGTTTTCCCAGTTTTGGATTTTTGCCAATTTTGTCCCTATTTTTCCCTACAGGTTTTAAAAAAAATATTTCTGTTATCAAGACCAAGAATCTGAAGGGGTACCCAGCTGCCTGATGACATTTCCGTGACACGTCAAACACCTGACTTCAGTCTTAGAACATTAAATACTGATGCATCTCGATGGCTTCATGAATCTTCCAAGATGAATTTAGGCTGCCAGGAGTATTCGCCTCATGACTGAGGACATGTATTGTGGACCCTGACTGCTTAGAGTCATATCCTGACTCAAATACTCTTTAAACTCTCATTTTAGTTTATTGACATATCTACTCCTCATTTTTTCATCTTTAAAATGGAAACAAATATAAGATATTCTCTAGGTATGTGTAATCCTTAAATAAATGCATATTTATGGGCAGCTTAGCATAGTAGCTGGTAAATAAAAGCACTTCAATAAATATTAACTATTATGATCGGCTTTCTCTTCTCACAGATACAACTGAAATCCATAGTACATTTAAGTACATAAGAATAAACTCCGCTAACATTTCTTAGTCACCTACTCTACACATGGCATCATAATTGTTTTGCGCAACACAAAATGAATATTGCTTCATTATTGACCTGAAGTGGCTTTCTATCCAGTGGGCAAGGAAGAAGGATATGTGGACAATCATTTATTACACAGATTACAATGGCAGAAGAACTCCATACAGGGTCACATTGTCAGCCTCTCTCCACTTCTCTCTTCAACTTCAGATACTCTCGCCTATATGTAGTTTCTGGAACAATCATACGAAAGTTCCTGTCTCAAGACTTTCCCATTTGATATGCCTGTGCTGGATCACTTTGTCTTATTTCTTAGTGAGGTTGGTTCCTTCTGGCCATTGAGGTCTCAGCTCAGGTATCATCTCCTCAGGAAGGCCTTCCCTGAACTCTCCTTCAAAAGCTGGTTCCTGCTGGTCATTTTCTATTAAAGTGCCCCCTTTTCTATCACTAACATTTTGGGAATTTATAATTATTGCCTTTATTTAACTTGTTGGATTGCCTGTCCTGTCCACTAGCCTGAAGCTTCACGAAGGTAGTAACTGTTCCTGTTTTATTCACAGGTTTCTCTCCAATGTCTTTCAGTGTCTTGGTGTCTAGTGGGTACTTACTGAGTGGCTGAATGTGAGGTAGGATACAAAGACAGGGAAGCCTGGGGGACATGGAAAGGGAAAGAACTTTCACCCCAGGATCTGGTTGGAATCTCACCTAGCTGAGTGTTGAGAACTTTGACACAATGACCAAGAAGACTGCTGTGACGACTGCCTGAGTGCAGACTTAATTTTGGAGAGACATTTTAAATAATGAAAATGGTAATAGTAATAAGCCATGCTTGGGATCGGACCTTCCAGTTTGACCTTATTTTCCCCTCTGTGATTCTGTGCTGCTTGAAGACATGCCCAGGGAACTCCCTCCTGACTTTTTTCTTAAACCCAAACAACGGGACTGCTTTTGATCTTATTGGCATCCCCTAGCCCCTGACAGGGGTCTTCCTAGGTGTTTGAGACTCATGTCACCGTGGGTGCCCTTGGCTGACATCACATGGGGCATGCCCTGGGTTAAAGAAAACTGGAGAGAACAAGTGCCCAGGGGCTTGGCTTTCCTGGGAAGCCCATGTCCGTGCTTTGGATGCCTATCTCTCTATGAGGGTCCATATGCATTCTAAAGTGTGGACTTAATTCGCTTTACAACCTTGCTTCTGCAGCCATACCCCTGTGGCATCCGATCCCATCACATCTCAGAAGCTAAGCAGGGTCGGGCCTGGTTGGGACTTGGATGGGAGACCACCTGGGAACACCAGGTGCTCTAGGATTGGGAGAAGAACCAGGTAACCCACTCCCAAAAGACAATCAGCCATTGAAAACCCTATGAATAGCAGAGAAGCACTATTTCACTTGTTGTATATAGGGTTGCTATGAGTCAGACACTGACTTGACAGCACCCAACAACAACAAACTTGCTTCACTCCCACTAACTCATCCTGAAATTCTTTTCTGTAAAGAAGCCAGGGACCCTGCTTAACCTGAGTGGAAGTCCCAACTAGGCGAACTCCTCATGCTAGGTGGCCAGGCTGAGCTGTACCCCACTGCTGTGCCACCTGTGACAAAGGTATAAATATAGTAAATCAGAACACAGAGGAAGAATGTATAGTTTTGATGAGGAGTTCCACTAAGGTTTTAAGAGAAAAGTAGACAATAGGATTGGCTTTGTAGAGCTCAATAGCAACATAAGGGAAAAAACAGGGGATTATTATGCCCTTATTTGCTTTTGGTGGGACATTTACCAGCTGACCTTTAACACATACTTGCAAGATGAAGTTTCACATTACCTCAGAAGCTGCTTCTCCTTGCCTAGCCCCTGTTACTGTGCAACTTTTCCTTCTACAATCTTGTTATTCCAATCTTGTTATCCTTCCACTTAGAGAAACTGTACCAGAATGGAGTGCCATCCTGTGGCTCCAAAGCGGGAGCTTTTGTTAAAACATTCACACCCACGCTCAAATTAAGAATTCACCAGAGACTGCCTAGATAGCACAATCATGTTTGTGCAGCCGAGAGCAAGAAAAGATCAGGTGACTTGAGGAGATCACTTAGCGGAGCGCTATGGGCCTCCATTAACTCTGATAACCATGGAGTAAATTTGCTGCTGAATGAGGCCTGCAGGATAATTAGGGAAAGTGTGTGCCAGAATGCCAGTGCATATTTCTCCTAAATTAATACAGCCTCATCAAATAGGTTATACTAAAAACAGACACAGTATGATACAAGAGCATTGATTGGCTTAATTAATAAGAATCAACAGGCAGAGTCAGGGCCTACATTAACCTTGGCACTAGTTGAGAATCTGGGAAAAGGAACTGGGCAAAAATGATCTGGTAGGGAGTAAGTCTGTGTCACAAAACAGCTTCTGAAATGTAGTCTGACTATTGTGCATTGATGCAAATATCCTGACCTCCATGTCTCATCCCTCTCCCAAAGGGTCTCCCCTGGGAGGACTCACTAGGGTGGAGTTCTAGAGCAAGGGTGGGAGGCTGACCATCCAAAGTCTCATGGCACAGAGCACCCTCGTGGAGATGAATCAAGACAATTAATAAGCTTAAGATTTTCCAACTCTGGGAGTGAAAAGGACATTAGAAATCAAAGCTCAGGGATGACATGCAGAAAGTTAAAGACTTACAAATTACTCTTTCTAAAGTTTTAAACAACACACAAATCTCTTCCACAGCACTCCTGATCAGGTGGCTATCTTAGCCCTTGTGTCAATGATTCTGGTGAGCTGTTAGCTCCAAAGTCCTTCCTTCCATTTTGTGGAGATTAGTGGGTATTTTGCCTGCAGCTATAGTCCTGTGGCATCTGATTCTTTCAAATCTCAGAAGCTAAGCAGGGTTGGGCCTGGTTGGTACTTGGATGGGAGACCTCCTGGGAATACCAGGTGGCTGTAGGCTTGGGAGATGGACCCGGCAACCCACTCCCAAAAATCAGTCTGCCATTGAAAACCCTATGAACAGCAGAGAAGCACTGACAGTAGTGTTTTATCTGTTGTATGCAGGTCGCTATGAGTCAGATACCAATTCAACAGCATCTAACAACAACAGCAACAAGTGGATATTTTACTTCCTAGACCAAGAAGAAACTTTTGTTCTGGTTTGAATGATATTCTAGGAAATCTCTAGTTATTTCAAGCACAGCCATTTTTGAGTTGTCACATTTAGCAAATAAAAATATGAATACCCAGTAAAATTTGAATTTTAGATAAACGTGAAATACTTGGGGCATACATGTACTAAAAATTTTGTTTTGCAAAATCAAATTCAATTGGCTGTCCTTTATTTTATCTGACAACCATCAGTGGTTTTTGTAGGGAGAAATTAGGAGGAAATTGGCAAAAAACCCAAAACTGGGAAAACAGCTTTTGAAGATCTGGTTTGTAAATTAGAAATCAAGGGAAAATGAAAGTAACTTGGTTGGATGTTTGTACAAAACCCTTCACAAATCCCCTGAACCTGATTAGACAATTGGACTCAAAGCTGATTGGCTCAGGCCGTTCTGTGAGTGAGCTAGATAAGGAGCTGCACTGGAGCAGCCCAATCCTTTTTGGCCCAGACCTTCGACCACCAAGGAAAGATCCCCCTTTTCTCACCTGGACCATTTGGCAAGGAAACAACTTACCCCCTTTTCTCTTTTTTTCCTGGACCTTCGACCACCAACAAGGAAAGACCCCATTTTTGCCCTGACCACCGATGAGGAAACAGCTCTCTCTGCTCTCTCACCCAGACCTTCAGTGAGGAAAGAACCCTCCCGCCCCCATGACCATCAACAAGGAAAGAACTTGCTATCTGTCTGATCATCGAGGAAGCAAGAACTCTCTCCTCCTGACCACCAAGACCACCAAGACCACCAACACAGGTGTTTGTGCCCACAAGGAAAAAAGTGCCCAAGGCTTTTCCTTTCTCCCATCTCTGATGGCATCCTGAGGGCCACAGGAGTCCTCGTCCCTCACCTGAAGGTCCCGTGTGACTTGTGTTTAGTATCTATGTGCACGGTGCTGCCACCCATCTGAACAATTTTTTAAGGTCTTTGTATATTCTAGTAATTTGTCCTCTGTCAGATACATAGAATTCAATGATTTTCTCCTATTCAGTGGGGTCTTCCATAACTGTGTTGTTTCCTTTGCTGTACAGAAACTTTTAAATTTTATGTAATCTCATTTGTCAATTCTTGGTGTCATTTCCTGGATGACTGGAGTCTTGTTAAGGAAATACTTTACCTATGTGTTGGAGCATGTTTTCTATCTTTTCTTTCAGTAGTTTTAAGGTTTCTGATTTCATGTTAAGGTCTCCTATCCATTTTGAATTGACTCTCATGCAAATTGAGAGGTACAGGTCTATTTAAAAATGTCTGCAAATGGATATTCAATTTTCCCAGCAACATTTGTTGAAGAGACTATCCTTTCTTCATTGAATGTTCTTACTCCTTTGTCAAAAATTCAGGTGAGTGTAGTTGCATGTGTGTGTCTGTTGGTCTTCAATTCTGTTCCATTGGTTTTCAGGTCTATTTTTGTGCCAGTGTTTTTCAAAATATTCCCTGATGATCTTCTAGATTTTGTTGGTATTAGTGGTCATGATTTCTTTCTCATTTCTATTTTTAAAAAAATTTTGGCCTTTTCTTTCTTTCTCCTGGTGAGACTGGCTAGGGGGTTGTATATTTTATAACATTTTGAAGAATCAGTTCTTAGTCTCATTAATTCTTTGAATTGTCCTTTTAGCTTCTAATTGGCCAATCTCTACCTTGATCTTAATTTCTGTCTGAGTACTCCTTTTGGGGTTGGCTTGTTTTTGGCCTTCTAGTGCCTTAAAATGTGGTCATTAAGTTACTTAATTTGTTTTTCCTTAGCTTATTGATGAAGGCAGGGCTGGGATTTAACTCAGTTGGTAGAGCGCCACTCTGCAGTCTCTGAGGTCCCGAGTTCGATTCCCAGCACCGCAAAAATGGGAGAAGGACATGGCAACCCACTCCCAAGGCAATCCTGAAACAATCTGCCATTGAAAACCCTATGAGGGTCGCTATGAGTCGGATACGACTCGATGGCACCTAACAACAACAACAACATTGATGAAGGCACTTATTCATGGCTATGAACTTCCCTCTTAGAACTGCCTTTGCTGTATTCCATACATTTTGGTAGGATGTGTTCCTATCCTCCTGTGAGTGCAGAAATTTTAAAAATTCTGCTCTGATTTTTTCAATGACAGTTTGATCATTCAGCAGTGTATTATTTATTGTCCATGAATTTGTAACATTTCTGAAATTTTCTTGTTTTTGAGTTTTGGTTTTATTCCATTGTGATCTGATAAGGTACAGGGGATATTTTCTATCTTTTTTTTTTGCATTTGTTGAGGCCATTTTTGTGGACTAAAATATCTATCTTAGAAAAAGTTCCTTGTGGTGCTGAGAAGTATGGTCATACTGTATCTGTTGAATGGAATATTCTGTAGGTGTCTGTAAGTTCCCATTTGTCCAGGGTGCTATTTAAACCCATCATTTCTCTGCTGGTTGTTTTTGCTTTGATGACCTGTCTCTTAGTGAAAGTAGAGTATTTAATTCTCCATAAATATTATGTCTGACCCAATGTGTTCCTTTATCTCCAATAAAATTTCATTTATGAAGCTAAGTGCACCTGTATTTGGTAAGTAAATATTGAGTATTGTTTTGGGTTCCTGGTTGACTGTTCCTCTTACTAACATGTAGTGTCCTTCTTTGTCTCTTCTGATTAGTTGAGATTGAAGTTCAAGTTGTAAGAAATTAGTATTGCCACTCCTGCTTTTTTTATTCCCATATGCTTGCTATATTGTTGTCTAGCCTTTAATTTTTAGTCTTTTATGGTGGTTAAGGATGAGATAAGTCTCTTGAGTGCTGCATATTGAGGATTCATAATTTTTAGTCCAATTTACCAGTTTATGCCTCTTGAGTGGTGAATTAAGACCATTTACATTGAGAGTAATTATTGAGAGCAACTAATTTTTTTCTGCATCAGTTTGGTAATTGTTTCTATTTGAGTCATACTTGGCCTATTGTTTTCTTAATTTATCCTCATGTTTCTTGTTGATTCCTTTGATCTTATATTTGGGATTGTATTACCTTTTCCATATGTGAGTTTCATTGAGGATTCACTGCATTGCTGAGTTGGTGGCTGCAAACTATCTAAATAAATCAAGATCATGGAATATTTTGAACTTACCATCTATTTTAAAAGATAGTTTCACTGGTATTGTAATCTTGACTGGCAGTTATTCTTTATCAGCACTTGAATGTCTGACCAAGCTTTCCTTGACTTTAGGGTTGTTGTCGAGAAATCAGCTGTTATTCAGATAGGTTTGCCTTTGTACATGAGTTGACACTTCTCTCTAGTAGCAAATCAATATGGAGGTAATGCAGAAAACTAAAAATAGATCTTCCATACAACCCAGTTATACCACTATTGGGAATACACCCAAAGGGAGATGAGTCATGATACCACAGAGACACCTGCACCTCCATATTCAATGCAGCACTTTTCACAACAGCAAGGATATGGAATTAACCAAATTGCCCATCAATAGAAGAGTGGAAAAAAATTATGGTACATATACACAATGGAATACTACTCAGCAATTATGAATAATGTCATTTACAGCAAAATGGATGGAATTGGAGAAAATCATCTTAAGTGAATGAACACAGCCCCAAAAGAAAAATACCATGTGTTCTCACTCATATGTGGGAGCTGAATCAAACTTAAAGGAAAGAAAAAAATCCTATACATATATTGAAACATAATGAAAAGCTCAATTAAACTTAGTGTAGAAGGAACAATTTAATGACTAGAAAGGAGGGAGGGATCTAGCAAAGGGAATGCACAATGGGAGAAGATGGGAGGTGGAGGAGGGTCAATGAGGAGGGAGGAAGAGGGGAGAGGTTGACCTCAATGGAAATAGCACAACTTTATTAGTTCAGTGGAAAAAAAGGAAAAGATAGAAGAAAACCTATAAGAATATCTAAAATAATAATGATAATAATAATAATAATAATAGTAATAATAGCAATAGTACCAAAGTGGCAATAATGTAAACAGTCTAGATCACTCATGTAATACTGCTGAGAATGAAAGAAGGTAGATCACTATAGGAAAAAGTTTGGATTTAAATTAAAATTGTGATGAACATATGTAGATTAATATTCTCACAAAAAGACATACAAGTAGAAAGGAGATCATTGGTGGGGGGTGGGGATAGGGGAGGAGGGTCATGAGATGATAAGGGGGAAGTTATATGAGCAATGTACAATGAAATGCATATATGGAAATGTCATAATGAAGCCCATTAAGTTGTACATTAAAAATTTCCAGTAAAAAATAGCATTCCAATTATAAAGTGTCATAGAGAGTATGTGTTCTGATCTCTGGAGTGACTGATTTTGAGTACTGTGTAAAATCCAATAGTGGGGTTCATATACCTCTGATTACCAATTGCTGAGTTGCAGTCTTAGCAGAATAGCTGTTTCTTATCAAGATCCAGATCTTGAATCAAGACTTTTGCAGAACCACGAAGTAATAGTGTAGTGAAACAAAGGCTTTAAAGACAGCCTTTGGGAGAGTATTGCAGATTTATACTAAGTGTCCACACAAATCTTTAGTAAAATTTTACTAAATTTTGCTAAAAATCATTCAAAATCAACTGCAGCAGTATACAGACAGGGAATTGCTGGAAAATCAAGCAGGATTCAGAAGAGAGCTTGGAACCAGAGATATGATTGCTGATATCAGATGGCTATTAGCTGAAAGCAGAAAATATCAGAAAGATGTCTATCTCTGTTTCATTGACCATGCAAAGGCATTTGTCTTTGTGGATCACAAAAAGTTATGGACGACATTGTGAAAAATGGGACTACCAGAGTACTTCATTGTATTCACGAGGAATCCGTATGTGGACCAGGAGGCAGTAGTTCAAACAGAACAAGGAAATATTGCCTGGCTTAAAGTCTGGAAAGGTGTGTGCCACACTGTATCCTTTCATCATACCTCTTCAATCTGTATGCTGGGAAAATGATCTAAGAAACTGGACTTTATGAAGAAGAACATGACATCAGGATTGGAGGAAGATTAATTAACAACTTACATTATGCAGATGATAAACTTTGCTTGCTGAAAGTGAAGAGGATTTGAAACATTTGCTGGTGAAGATCAAAGAACATAACCTTCAGTATGAATTGTGCCTCGACATCAATAAAACAAAAATTGTGACAACTGGGTCAGTATGCAACTGCATAGTAAATGGAGAAAAAATTGAGGTTGTCCAGGATTTTTGGTTTTACAGTCAACATCCATGGAAGCAGCAATCAAGAAATCCAAAAATGCATTGTATTGGGAAAAGCTCTTGCAAATGACTTAACATATTGAGAAGACATCATGCTGACGACAAATGTGTGCCTGATTCATACCATGGTATTTTCAGTCACATTATATGGTTGTGAAAGGTGGACATTGAGTAAGAGACATAGGAGAAAAAATGATGTTTTTGAATTATGGTGTTAGAGATGAATGTTGAATATACCATGGTCTGCCATAAGATCCAACAGATCTGTCCTAGAAGAAGTGCAACCAGAGTGTTCCTTGGAAGCAAGTATTATGAAAGGGTGTCTTATACATTTTGGACATGTAGTCAGGATGTACCAATCTTGAAGAAGTACAAGATGTTTGGGAGAGTGGGGTGGGGTCAACAACAACAAAAAGGAAGACCCTTAGCACCTTGGCACTTGATCCTGCCTGGGAATACCAGGAGTGGGTTGCCAGGTCCTTCTCCCTAGCCAGCAGTACCTGGTATTCCCAGTGTTTTCCACTACAATATCAGTTCTGTAAAGAAAATTGTTTCCTTTATTCTTCACTGTAGGTTCAGTATTGAAATGGTGCCTGAAATTGCATAGTGGGTAAATATTGCAGATTAAATAACAATTCATGAGGGTTTGAAATGGGCTTTATATGTTTTCAATCTCTTTTCTCACACTCCATTCTCATCTTAATTTCACCGATTATGGTGCCTAGCATTGTGCTAGGATTTTGCTTTTAATCAGGTAGAGGATTTGAAAATATCCTTCCCATCCATATTTGAATTACTCCGGACACAGCAACCATTCTCCACAATTGGCAAAATGAACCCTATAACCAGTTTTTCTCAAATTTGTACCACAATTAACACATTTTAACTTACCTTATCACAAATTCAGTTAATCCCTCATATTACCATTTTTCACTGATTTTTCAAGTGAGTATTTTATTTCATATTTTAATACACCTGAGATATGAATGCCTCTTTATTGATGTCTTAGCGATGTATCAGTTTACTTTGCAATATTTGGTATGTCACACAATTGATGGGTCTTCAATTTTGTGAAATGGAGTCTTTGGGTTTCTCAGAAATCCATTTTAGCATTTTAGAAAATTAAATAGAAATTCGTGTTTTAGGAAGAGAATGTGTGTTGTAAAGGAAAGAACAGAATTTACATCTGCCAGTTATGAATAATAATAATGGTCAGGAATTCTACCCTTTTGGCTCTTTCTGCTCTGTAAAACAGTGTTAGAAGAGAGCATTACCCTACATTTCAATGAAGGAATATTTGGTTACCAGAAAAAAAAAAACCTAACTTGAGACTGAATAAAATAAATACACACACACATACACACACACACACACACACACACACACACACACACACACACACACTCAAGAATACTGCATGTAAACCAAGGGCAGAAAGTAAAGTTTTGTTTCATGAATTGCTAATACTTGGGTTTAGAAAATGATCAGCACCCAAGGAAGCTATTTTCTCTCTTTTGGATCTTTTCTCATCCCTTGTGCTTTTTCTTCCTAAATATTCCTTTTCTTTTTGTCCTCTTCCTCTGCCTTGTGCATATGATCAAAGGTGGCTTCTCCAAACTTCTGAAGCTAATTAGCGTGTTTGAAGTTGAACACTAACCTGATTTTTCACATTGGCTAAGGAATCTGTGCCTATGAGCAGGCCAAAAAAGGTTGTAGGTTTTAAACGTGGCTAAGAGTTTATTTCAGTATTTGGAAGCTAACTTCCAGAAGGGAAGAAACTAAGGAGAAACCCCAAAGTTTCCTCAGTAGTTAGATAATCTCAGTGTTCTTTCAGATCTCCCATTGGTTGAGCTGTGAATTGGGACAAAATTGAATGGCTTATGTTGTGCACAACTTTTCTCCTTCAGAATTGTCTTGAGGTATTTTAGGAGGTGAATAGCTTTTGCCTCAGTACTGAAAATCTTATTGAGGACTCTTGGACTTCTCATTTGAATAAAGGGCCTATGAAGATATGGCTGTCTTCCAAACTGAAGATGAAGTCAGAGGGGGGTAAACTTCAAAAAGGCATTAATAGCACGAGTTTCAATTTTTTTTTGGTGAAATAATGAACCTAAGGGTAATTATTTGTTATTATGGCGTATTGTTCTGTCATTGCTATTAGAAAACTAGCAATCTAGAATCTTTCTATGGAGTTTGTATTTATCCTCTTGTCTCTATTGAGTGAAAGCCTTTAATTTTGTTGATGATTCTACTTTCACTGAGACACTGTGTGTGGGTGCAAAGAGAGAGGAGAAAGGAGAGAGAGAGAAAGAGAGAGAGAGAGAGAGAGAGAGAGAGAGAGAGAGAGAGTGCAAAAGAAAGGAAAGAGCAAGAGAGATTGGACATTTACACCGACAACAATATTGTCATTACATATTTAGCAACAAACACGATCTCAGCTCATTCTTTTAGGATAGTAAATTTCTAAAGTTTGGGCCAAGTGGACAACCTAAGTTTGCTAAAAGCTGATGCGCTCTACAATGATCATTCATTGAAAGAAAGGACCTAAGAGATTCTACTTTTCCCAGAATGAAAATAATACAATTTGTGTTTATATTTGTACTGATTCTTTTCATACAGTAGCTCTGATATATGTAACAGTTTGGCAAGTTATTATTCTTCTCAACTTACTGAAGAGAAAACTACAGTGAGGAAATGTAGAGTAAGTTGACCTAAGCTACACAGCGGGCTTTGAGTGGGATTTGAATGCAGATGCGTCTCACTCCAGAGTCTCTTTTCTCTCAGCTTGTCTTCCTACTTGCTCTTCAGGACTGAGGTTCAGGGTGTGAGGTCTGGCACCAGCTTTTATGACATTCCCCTGAGACTTTATACAAGTCCCCTAACATTCCCATGCCTCATTTTCATAAGGCATCTTGTCTATTAAGTAGAAATTGCTTGTCTAGGAGTGGTGGTGCACACCTGTAATCCCAGCAGCTTGGGAGGCAGAGGCAGGAGGCTCATGAGATGGAGGCCAGAGGCAGCCCGTGTCGCTTAGCAAGATGTTCATTCAAAATAAAAGCATAAAAATTGGGCTGAAGGTGCAACTGAGTGGTGGAGCAATTGCGTAGTATATGTGAGCCTTTGGGTTCAACTCTCAAGTTGTTGTTGTTGTTAGGTGCCATCGAGTCAGTATCTGACTCATGGCGACCCTCTGTACAACAGGGGAAACACTATTGTCAGTGCTTCTCTGCTGTTCATAGGGTTTTCGATGGCAGATTGATTTTTGGGAGGGGGTTGCCAGGTCCTTCTCCCAATCCTACAGCTCTGGTGTTCCCAGGCAGTCTCCCATCCAGGTACTAACCAGGCCCGACCCTGCTTAGCTTCTGAGATCTGACCAGATCAGATGCCATAGGGCTACAGCTGCAGGCAGCTCTCAAGTACTCCCCTCATAATTGCTCAAAAGTATGTGTTGGATAACACAAAATTGGATACTCATTTGGATTTAGGGTTATTGAGAAGCTTGCTGTACAGTGGGATTAACTGTTGGAGCTTACTGGTCCATGCTCATAACTCTGAGGTTATTTAATTATTTTACACTTTGGTTTTTCAATGATACAACAAGGAATTATAAAAGAATTAAGTCATTAGATCATTATGAAGAAAAGGATACATTTTAAGAATACTTATCATGGGGCTAAGAACAGAGCAATTGCTCTCTGAATTTCAACTATTCACTATTATAAAAGAAATTATACATGGGCAAGGACTTTGAATATCTTGGGTGTTGAAGAAAACCCAGAAATTTGGGAAATTTCAATTCTTGCTCTGGTGGAGTGGTAACTTCTTTTCAACACCCTTGTTGTTGTTGTTGTTAGGTTCCATCGAGTCTGTATCCAACTCATAGCGACCCTCATAGGGTTTTCAATGGCTGACTGTTTCGGGATTGCCTTGGGAGTGGATTGTCAGGCCCTTCTCCCATTTTTGCGGTGCTGAGAATTGAACTCAGGACCTCAGAGACTGCAGCGCAGAGCTCTACCAACTGAGTTAAATCCCAGCATTCAACATCCTTGGGACACACAAAACTCACACTCCTGTGTGGTACCTTCTGATTCCTTCTGTAAATTGAAAACAAAGCTAAGAATTCAGGATATCATTAGAAGAAATGGAAAATTGTGAGGTTTAATACATATGTTTAGTTTTACAGTTTTCCTTACCTAGACAAAGTTCTATTACCTTGAGTATCTGTGACTACTTTTCTCCTAAGACGTAGGAACCTGAGAATTTGATAGGGCCAAAAGAAAACAACAGGGAATATATAAGCAACAAGTTCACATTAAAGATCAGATTTTCTAAAATTCAGCATCTACATGTGTATTTGCTTATAAACCATATGTACTGATTTTAACATAGAAAAGTGACTAATTTCCCTTTTACAGTCGACAGCTTACACAGAAGTAGACACTTTGCCTCCTTTCCTTGATAGGTTCCATGAAATGTGTGACAGAAGAAAGATGATCTTCTATTCTGTTATGTAAGTATATAAACTGCTTTAGAATTCAATTTAGATTTCGGAGTTTCATTCCATAGAATTATAGGAATGCTTTCTGTGGTTTATTTTTATAAACTATATTCATTATTGTTGCCCATTGGCAGATATTAATCTTCAAGGTCCAATAATACCCCTTAATAGAACTGAATTTTACTTCCCTTAGTCAGGATGAAATTTCTCCTCTAAAAGCTTCCATGTATTTATTAGACTATTCAAACATCACTGGCAATTTATGAATAGGCCGTCTGGGCAAAAATTAACCTTTTCCTTCATTACAAGACCATAAGCCCAATGGAGTGAAACCATAGGAAAATTAGAATGAAAGGACTTATGAGCTTCCACTGCAGCTGTAAAGAAAATGACATGAAGACATGGTTCCCAAAGAATTTAAAGAAAATGTAACACTTAAGAAAATCTAGTTTATTTAAAACCAGTATGGCACATAGAAAGATTCTTCATTTCACTTATGGGCAGTAGATAAATATTCTGGATGGAAGTATTTAAAGTGAAAGGTTGTGTGGTTTAAATTTCATGAGAAGAGATGATACTTCAGATTTGCTGTCTTAAGGCTCAGACAGCAGCATTTTTGAAAAGTTCCTCTTCATCCTGAAGCTGAAGGTGGAGCCCTTGTGCTGTGTTCAAGAGTTGTTCTCAGCAGTAACTGTTTCAAACAGATTTACGCAGTTCTCAAAAGGACACAGCACAATCTAGCACAGGGGGTTGGGGGTGGGGGCTTGGGGGTGCAGATAGAGAGAAGAAAAGAAAAATGGGCTTTTAAAAAACCTGCTGGCTTACTGCATTGGATAGCTTGTGGAGGAGATGGGATAAAAAGGATTTAATAGGCTATGGGAAAAGCAGCCACAGACTCTATTACGGAATTTGAGGTGGCTTTTCTGTTGTTGCAACGTCGTGTAGTATTGGTTATTTCTAGAGGATGAGAGGAAACTGTCGTCGCCTGTCCATGTCTGCATGGAATCTTCCTCTGGAATTATCCCTATGTGACCTCAGTTTCACCATTTTTAAAATCAGTGGATTCTGTTCCTGTTTTCTGTTCCTTTCCACTCAGAACATGCTGAGTCTTGGATGTTTTTGAAGCGTGTCCATCCAGATCAACTGGACTTTTGAAGAAATAGAACTGTCCACCCTCCAGTATGAGGGCAGGGGTAGAAAAGAGGTAAAGAATGTCAATAGCTGTCAAGTCCCTTCTCTGTCCCCAGAACTTCACAAATGTCGCTTCATTTTCTTTCTAGCTAGAACCCTCTGAATGAGATATTACTAGCACTTAAAAAAATATAGATGGAGACACTCAAGGTCAGTAACATTCACAAATTTTGCAAAGAGGCACATCCAAGTGGCAGAGCTGGAATTTGGAACTAGCTCGGTCCAATTCCAATTTTGGGGCTATTTCCATTGTAATCAAAGCTTTGCACATTTGTGAAAGAAAATATAGAAAATAGTCTTTTATTTTTTGAAGTTTATGCATAGTCTAAATTAAAATACATAGCATGAATTTAAATAACATTGAAATGTTACTTTTCATCTATCAGTATGGCAAAAATAATTAACACATTGCTTTGGCAAAAATGTTGAAGAGGCACTGCCACGCTATGCGTGGAGCTTTCTTACATTTCACATCTTTGAGAAACATCGAAGCATTATTTATAGTATAATTTGTAAATATCTTGCCTAGTTTGTTTTTATCCAGGGTTTCTTTTTGGTGTTGTGTCATAATTAGACATATCTTCCACAATTTGCTGTAATAGATTTGCAAATGTTTTCTTTTTCTAACACTTTTCATGTTTCAGAAACTTCTTTGTCTTTTGGGAATTTAACTAGGTATAAGATAGATACAATGTTCCAAATGGCTATGTGGTTGTTCTACGAATCCTTATGTGTTAGGTGAGGTGTGTAAGCCATCTTTTGTTTAGTGATTTCAGATGCTCTTAAACATATACTACATTTCTGTATGCATTTGAGTCTAGTTTTGCATTTTCTCCTCTTCATGTGATAGTACTTGTTGTTGTTGTTGTTGTTAGGTGCCGTAGAAAAGTCCGACTCATAGCGACCCTGATAGGGTTTTCAATGGCTGTTTCGGGATTGCCTTGGGAGTGGGTTGCCACGTCCTTCTCCCATTTTGTGGTGCTGGGAATCGAACTTGGGACCTCAGAGACTGCAGAGCAGCACTCTACCAACTGAACTAACGCCCAGCTGTGATACTACTATATTTCTTTAATTATTGTAGCTTTATTTATTTATTATGGTTTTATTAAAAAGATTACAAAACCGTCGTCCCATTTAATACTGTTTTTTTCCCTTAGATAATATTTCCTGGTTATTCTTTTTTTAAATGTATTTTTAAAAATTTATTTTCTTTTTATTTTTTGTAGTACCGGGGGTGAGGTTGAACTCAGGGTCTCATACATACTAAGCAAGTGCTCTACCACTGATCTGCACCCCCGGCACCCTTTTTACTTTGTTGATACAGTCTTGCAAAACCGCACAGGCCGCCTCGGGCCTGAAGTTTGGGATCCTTCTGCCTCAGCCTCCAGAGTTTCTGGGATGACAGGCATGTGCCACAGCACCTGGCCTAAAAAATTTTTTTTTAATTGACAGATAAGAACTGTACATGTTTATGGGGTGTAAGGTGGTAGTTCAGCAAATGAATACATTGTATAGTGATCAATTCAGGATATTTGCATTATATATCATCTCAAAAAATTAACATTTCTTTGTGATGAGAACATTCATAGTCCTCCCTTCTAGGGACCTCGGTGTATATAGTACACTTATTAACTATAATAGCACTTCTGTGTAATAGCACACAGAACTTACTCCTTCTATCCAGCTGTGTCTTTGTAGATACACTCTCTCCCTATCCTCTCCTCCCTTACACTTCCCAGCCTGTAGTACCCACTCTTCTACTCTCTACTTCTATGAGATCAGCTTTTTTAGACTCAACATATGAGTGAGACCATGCAGTAGTTGTGTTTCTGTGCTTGGCTTATTTCACTTAATGGTATGATCTCTAGGTTTCCTGGTTATTCTTGCTTGCTTATTGTTCCATATATATCTTGGAGTTAAGATTGTCCTATGTTTACAGGTCA
>VMDO01022829.1:0-32784 GCA_007922755.1 Pedetes capensis | reverse complement strand
CAACATAAACGATGACTATACCCATGGACATCACCAAACAGAACATACAGGAACCAAGTTGACTACATTTGTGGAAAGAAATGACAGAAAACTTCCATATCAAATGTCAGAACAAGGCCAGGTGCTGATTGTGGATAAGACCATCAACTGATCACATGCAAGTTCAAACCGAAACTGAAGAAAATTAGAACAAATGTACAAGAGCCAAGGTACAACCTTGAGTATATCCTGCCTGAGTTCAGAGACTACCTCAAGAACAGGTTTAATGCGTTAGACACAAATGATAGAAGAACAGACAAGTTGTGGCATGACATCAAAGATATCATTCATGAAGAAAGCAAGAGGTTATTAAAAAGACAGGAAAAAAGGAAAAAACCAAATTACATGTCAAAAGAGACTCTGAAACTTGCCCTTGAACATTGAGCAGGTAAAGTAAAAGGAAGACATGATGAAGGTAAGGAACCAAACAGAATATTTCAAAAGGCAGCTTGAGAAGACAAAAACAAATATTATAATGACATGTGCAAAGAGCTGGAGACAGAAAACCAAAAGGGAAGAACAAGCTCTGTGTTTCTCAGGCTTAAGGATTAAAGAAAACTTTCAAGCCTTGAGTGGCAATAATGAAAGATTCTACAGGGAAAATATTAAATGATGCAGGAAACATCAAAAGAAGATGGAAGGAATACACAGAGTCGTTATACAAAAGAGAAGTGGTGGATGGCCAACCATTTCAAGAGGTTGCATATGATGAGGAACCAATGGTACTGAAGGACAAAGTGGAAGCTGCCTTGAAGGAATTGGTGAAACACAATGCTCCAGGAATTGATGGGATACCAATAGAGATGTTTCAACAAGCAGATGCAGCACTGGAGGTGTTAACATGTTTATGCCAACAGATTTGGAAAACAGCTACTTGGCCAACTGACTGGAAGAGATCCATATTTGTGCCTTTTCCCAAAAAAGGTGATCCAATTGAATGTGCAAACTATCAGACAATATCATTAATATCACACACAAGCAAAATTTTACTAAAGATCATTCAGAAGCAATTACAGCAGTATATAGACATGGAATTACTGGAAAATCAAGCGGGATTCAGAAGAGGGCAAGGAACCAGCAACATCATTGCAGACATCAATCACATGGATAGTAGCCAAAAGCAGAGAATATCAGAAAGATGTCTACGTTTTACTGACTATGCAAAGGCATTTGACTGTATGGATCATAACAAATTATGGATAACACTTTGATGAATGGGAATACCAGAGCACCTCATTGTACTCATGAGGAATCTGTAAATGAACCAGGAGGCAGTTGTTCCAACAGAACACGGAAACACTGCCTGGCTTAAAGTTGAGAAAAGTGTGCATCAGGGCCATATACTTTCAGCATGCCTCTTCAGTTTCTATGTTGAGCAAATAATCAGAGAAGCTGGACTTTATGAAGAAGAAGGAGGCATCAGGATTGGAGGAAGACCCATTAACAACCTGCATTATGCAGAAGACCCAACTCTGCTTGCTGAAAGTGAAGATTTGAAACATTTACTGATGAAGATCAGAGACCATAACCTTCAGTATGGATAGTGACTCCATATCAACAAAACAAAAATCCTTACAACTAAGTCAGTATGTAACTTCACAATAAATGGAGAAAAGACTGAGGTTGTCCATGGTTTTGCTTTACTTGGCTCTACAATCACCACCCATGGAAGCAGCAGTCAAGAAATCAAAAGATGCATTGCTTTGGGAAAAGCAGTGGCAAAAAATCTCTTTAAAGTATTAAAAAGTAAAGATGTCACATTGAAAATGAAGATGTGCCTGACTCATGCCATGGTATTTTCAGTCATATCACATAGTTGTGAAAGCTAGACATTGAACAAGGGAGGCAGGAGAAGAATTGACACTTTTGAATTATAGTGCTGGAGATGATTACCGAATATACCATGGACTGCTGAGAGAACCAACAGATCTGTCCTAGAAGAAGTACAACCAGAGTGGTCCTTGGAAGCAAGGATGGCTAGACTGTGTCTTACATATTTTGGACATGTAGTCAGGAGGGACCAATCCCTGGAGAAAGACATCATGTTTGGGAGAGTGCAGATCAACAAACAAAAGGAAGACCGTCAACTAGATGGATTGACACAATGACTGCAACAATGGGCTTAAACAAGATCATGTGCCTGGCACAGAACTGGGGAGTGTTTTGTTCTGCTGTACTTAGGGTCACTATGAGTTGGACTTTCGACGGCACCTAACAACAGGACTTGAAATAGTTTTACACTTTTTCTTTACAGGTGGTATTGTTGTTGTTGGGTGCTGTTGAGTCAGTATCCGATTCATAGCGACTCTATGTACAACACAGGAAACACTATTGTTGGTGCTTCTTTGCTAGTCATAGGGTTTTCAATGGCTGATTGTTTTTTGGGAGTGGGTTGCCAGGTCCTTCTCCCAAGCCTACAGCACCTGGTGTTCCCAGGCGGTGTCCCATCCAAGTACTAACCAGGCCCAACCCTACTTAGCTTCTGAGATCTGATGGGATTAGATGTGATAGTCATTTGACTGCAGGCTCTTTGCAGGCAGATATCCTATAATGTTACAAGGACACATACACATATTGATCCACCCTAACTTCTAAGGCATCTGGACTATTTTGATCTAACTTGTCCAAAAGTTAGATCCTTGAGTCCTATGTATATGTGTGAGGGCTGGAGAGTATATTTCAGAGCTCTGAGGCTTCCTTTACAATGGATAATCACCATTATAACTTGATTTCATTTGGCCAGCAGGAGAAAGGGAAAATGCTAGCTGTGACTCAGATCCATTGTCAGCTTCTATACTTTCTTAGTTATATTTTTAACTCCAAGGTGACAGAAAAGTATAGCCTCACACCGTTTGCTACACTTTCACCTTTCATTCACCATAATTCATTAGCTGTTTTGGCATTACCTAGCCTGTGCATTACAAAATATTTTTTAAATCTTTTTCTTTAAGGATAGAAGTTGGAGACTCCTGAGGGTTTGAGGGACAAATTTGTTTAGAAAGAACTCTGCAAGCTAGATGCAATGGCACATGTCTGTAATCCCAGTGATTTGGGAGGCAGAGGCAGAAAGATTGCAAATTCAAGGCCAGAGGCAGGCTGCATAACTTAGTGAGACCCTATCCCAAGAGAAAAAATTTAAAAAATGGTTTGGGGGTGCAGCTCAGTGGTACAGCATTTGCAAAAGTATGTGCAAGGCCCTGAGTTCAACCTCCAAGTACCTCAAGAAAAGGAAATTTGCAGATATTTGCTAACTTTCAGTTCCCCTCTTTGATTTGTTCTCCTATTTCAGTTTAGTGTTGAGATAGTTTTCTTCTAGCACAGGCTCAGTATTCTGTAATGCATTACCAGGAATTAGCAATCTCCATGCAACTCAACACCAGTTTGTGTTAAGTAATAGATATTGTGGTTGCTGTAGCACGTGTGCTTACATCTGGAGAAAGTCTGGGAAAGCAGTTGTCTGCATCAGTAAATTTCATCACTAAAGCTAAATGCTTTTGCCTTTCAAATGGGCTTCAAAGGAGGAGGGAAACCAAACGTGCTTGCAGAAGATAATCTCCTGGAACAGGAAGTCTGTATGGAAGCTTAATCAAATCTAGAGCACAAGTTATGTTGCCAAAATCACTAATCATTGAGATGACCCTCCTTGCTCATTAGTTTATTAATAAGTGTGGGCATCTCCCACCTGGAGGAGGCTGCTAATCCCCCTAGTCAGGCATAATCCATTTTCTTCTCTCTGTCTCCTCAATATTAAAGGCTTAGAAAAGACCCCTTTAGAAAACAAAGTCTATAAAATAAATTTAAAAAAAGAAAAAAACAAAAGAAAACCCAGAGGCACTATAATTTATTACCAAAGAGAATGAATTAATGTAGCTTACAGTATTCATGCTGGAATAAAGTGAGTTGATAACAGATTTGTTCCTGATGTATTAGAAATGAGCCCCAGTGACAAACTCCTGATCTCTCTCCAAGAAAGCTGATGTACTGACTAGACAGGTAGATATTAGGTACTCAAGCTGTCTGGGTGCTATGGAAATCACGTTCAGTAAATTTGTCCACCGGCAACAGGGCCAGACAAGCATGAGGCTCATTCTTATTCCAGCCAGGGAAAGGGCCTCATCTGCATTTGCCTTTTCACTGAGAGGCTGCCATATTTGTCAGCTCAGACATTTGTAAGATAAGCTCTTTCCTCGTTATCTAATATTTCACCAGGCAGTGAAACCAAGGGATAAGGACAAACTAATCACCCACGTGGACATGAAAGCCTGAGTGCTGTCAGCCCCAGAACAAAGCCTAAAGCCTGGACAAGAGAAATTCTACAGGGGAAGTTAATCACTGCATTTGGGAAGAAAGCTCTGGGGGATTTGGACAATTATGATTTATTCTAGTTATACAATGAATCAGGATACAGATCCTAACATATTCAGTGCAGGATTATTTTCACACAACATTCTTCCTCACTATATACTGTCTCCTTAAATTCACCCTAAGATTAAACACAATTAAGAGCACTGATAATATGTAATTATTTTCCAGAGTTAACACAGAATGGATACAAGGAAGGAAAGATGAATTTTATAGGCATCCCTCCACCTAGTCATCCAACAACCCATCCATAATTAAGTCTTCATGTCAGAAACTGAGGAGAGTCACTGAGGGGCACAAGATGGACAAGCTCTCATTTTCAGAGAAGAATGGAACCACTTGGGGAGGACAGAGGTGATACACAGACAGAATTACAAACCAACTTGCCAGGACTGTCATGCAGATATTATAGCCCCAGTGTTAGGAAGACAGAGCTGGGAGAAGCCTTCTTGGAAGAAGTAGCCATTAATCAGAGTCTTAAGTAATAATTATCCAGATGAAAGAGAAAAGGGAGAGAGGACAGGATTCCCAGGAGAGAGTCTAACATGTGAGCAAAGTGTATCTAGGACAACTCTAAGCAATTTGACATGGCTAGGGCACTCTAAGAGAGACTACAGGAGGTGGAGGCTGACTCCAGATCATGCCGTTTACCCTATGGGTCAGAGGGAGCTACTGAAGAGGTTATATGACCCAATCTGGGCTTCAGATCACCTGGGCTTATCTGGGTCTGTGGGAAATGGAATAGAGGAGGGGGAGATGCTTCAACAGGCTGGAGCAGTGCTTGAGGGTGAGCTGATACCACAGACGTAGGGGTAGAATGAGCAGGCTGTAGAAATATACTTGGTGATGGGTGGAGAATGACTCCTTGTTGTGAAAGAATGGTATAACGTAATTATGAGTTCAATCTTCTTTTTCCTGCCATATTAGGAGACTGAACTCAAGGCCTTAAGCCAATTCTGCAAGTGCTCTACCACTGTGCTGCACCTCCAGTTCCTTTTTGTTGTTGTTGTTTTTATCTTGAGTTAGGGTCTCACTAAATTGTGCAGACTGCCTCTGGCCTCAAACTTGAGATCCTCTTGCCTCTACCTCCCGAGTCACTGGGATTCCAGGCATGCTCCACAAAGCCCGGCATGAGTTCAGTTCTATTCATGGTGAATGTAATGTTCAGTAACCCCAGCCACACATCAGAATTGTGGAGCTCAGAGGAGTCCCCAAAGAAGGCCAAAGGCAAAGTCAGAAATGCAATGCCTGCCTTGGCGGGTGATCAGCTCATGGGCTTCTGTGGTCACTGTCATACCCACAGCATCTCAGGCAGTCCTGGACATGTGGTAAGTACCCAACAACTACTTATTAACGAATGAATGAATGAAAGCCACACCAACGGACAAATGACCTAGCTTCCAACTCTGAATAAGAGTGTACCTTTGGGGGAATATCAGGTTTTCTTAAAAGTAAGCTTCTCAGTTGAAAGTGGTGGTATTATGTTCCCCTGAACATCTGAGAGACCAAACAATTTTCTTTCTTTTTGGTACTCTAATAAAACTTATTTTACAACTTATTTAGGTTTCTAATTCTATAATTACTAATACCACCAACGAGGTTCTAAGCGGGGCTGGGATTTAGCTCAGTTGGTAGAGAGCTGCTCTGCAGTCTCTGAGGTCCCGAGTTTGATTCCCAGCACCGCAAAATGGGAGAAGGACGTGGCAACCCACTCCCAAGGCAATCCTGAAACAATCAGCCATTGAAAACCCTATGAGGGTCACTATGAGTCGGACTCGACTAGATGGCACCTAACAACAACAACAACAACAAGGTTCTAAGCATCTACACATGGCACATGGGTCTCATCCTTCCAAGAGGCTGCCATAATAAATGCAGACACCAGGCACAGGGCAAGTAGCCAGGCCTACCTTGCTACTCAGGGCTGGCTGTCCTTAAGACAGTCAGCCCGACATCTTTTCTGCATTAAACACTGTCATCTGCAAACAGGCTAAGAATATCTGACCTACTTCTTTCATAGAGTTATTTTTGGGAAAAAAAATGAGATAATACAAAAGAAATATTAAAATCTTAAGTTATATATATTTTAAATGATTCTGTGGGGCTGGGGTTCAGCTCCATTAGTAAAGAGCCTACTCTGTGCACTCTGAGGCCTTGAGTTGGGCCCCAGAACCATAAAATGGGAGAAGGATTTGGCAGTCCACTCCTGAAACAATCCCGAAACACTCAGCCATTGAAAACCCTATGACTAGCAGAGAAGCACTGACATAGTATCAGGCATGGTACAGTGTCGGGGAGTGTTTCATTCTGTTGTACACAGGGTCGCTAGGAGTCAGTCCCAACTTGACAGCACCTAACAACAAGAACAACAACAACATATAATTCTGTGATAATATTACAAAAGCTACTGATTTTTGGATAGCTTACTCTGGTTACTTAATAGAGCTTAAAATAAGAGCCACAATCCATATATATACAGTACAGGTTAAATAAAAGGCCAATGTAGAAGAGACAGCTCTTAGCATGAAGATGTATCAAGATGTACTGATTTAGATGAATGTCGAGGTGAAGTGAAGCCACGTGGAGGTGGTGCAGTACTAAGGGTGAGGACTGAGGCTCCTGCTTGCTGAGCTATGTCAGTTTGAGCCCAGTGGGCCCAAGTATTGTCAAATGCCTCATCACACCCACTCAAAAGAATCACAGCAGACAAAGCAAAACAGCTGCATATGTTAGCTCAGGAACCTCAACTGCCCTCTTCCAGAGTAGCAGGCCTTGACCACTGGCCTCAGGACAACTGTCCTGAGACAGAATTGCATTTGCTGTGAAATAACACATGGCTATCAAAGGTAATGGCCTGCAGCTGTACCACTGTGGTGACCGATCCTGTCAGATCTTGGAAACTAAGCAGGGTGGGCCTGGTTAGTACTTGGTGGGAGACCACCAGGTGCTGTAGACTTGGGAGAAGGACCAGGCAACACACTGCCCCTCCAAAAAAGCAATCAGCCATTGAAACCCTATGAATAGCAAAGAAACACTGACAATAGTGTTTTGCCTGTTGTATGTAGGGTCATTCTGAGTTGGACACCAACTCGATGGCACCTAACAACAACAACAACAAAGGTAATGGGAAAAGGATGTGGTAGTCTACTCCCCAAAATAATCCTGAAATAATCAGCCATTGAAAACCCTATAAAGGTCGCTACAAATCGGACCCAAGTGGACAGCACACAACAACAACATCAAAGGTACCTCACATCCAAAGGGCATCTGAGATGAAATCCTTTAACAGATGGTGCATCTACCATTGTGCTAGCCAGACAGCCCACTAGGCTCAGCACAGAGCCACCACAAAAGTGGAACAAACAAAAAGTCAGCCCTTCTCTTCCTTTCCCAAGCAGCCTCTTGCCCTTTTAGGTGGTTCAAAGGTGAAGGAAACTGGCCATTGCTCAGTGCTTCTGTGCCAGGCTCTGTGCTGACTGCTTTAAGATTTTGCTTTTCAGCTGGGTGCAGTGGTACATGCCTGTAATTCCAGCAGCTTGGGAGGAGGAGGCAGGAGGATCGCAAGTTCGAGACCAGAGCCAGTCTGTGTAACTTAACAAGACCCTGTCTCAAAAAGTTTAAAAAAAAAAAAAAAAAAGAAGGGCTGGGGGTGTAGCTCAGTGGCCCAGCACTTGCAAAGCATGCAAGCATGAGGCCCTGGGTCCAACTCCCAGTACCACAAAAAAATTTAAATTAAATTAAATTTTAAAAATTTGCTTTTCCCTTCCCTCATGGTAGGGATCACTATGACTATCTCTGCAGAGGAAGATGCTGAGGCTGAGCAGGATAATGCTACTTGACTAAGATGTGTGGTTAGCAAGCAAGTGGCTCCAACCCAAGCTTCTAAGGACATGGAGGCCACGCTCGTCTCACAGCTCCTTGTTGTTGTTGTTGTTAGGTGCCGTCGAGTCATGTCCGACTCATAACAACCCTTATACGGTTTTCAATGGCTGATTATTTCAGGATTGCCTCGGGAGTGGATTGCCAGGCCCTTCTTCCATTTTTGTGGTGCTGGGAATCCAACTCGGGACCTCAGAGACTGCAGAGCAGCGCTCTACCAACTGAGCTAAATCCCAGCCCCACAGCTCCTTAGGCTAGAATAAATCATGGAAAGATACTAGCATGTTTTTATAAAGCCATAAACCATCAAATGCTACAGTTCACATCCTGCCTGACTCCCACCACACAGAGGTCTGTGCAAGCACACACACATGCACACATACATGTGCACATATATGCACATACACACACGGCCCTGGCAAGCATAGCCATGGAGCTTAGAGCTCTCTGAGCCAGCAGTGTGGTAAGTCCTAGCTCCTGGCTGCACATATGCCCACCGAGACAGGTTTGCAATTTATATTTTTAACCACTAACAACAGAACTAGAAGCCAATAGAAACCACAGAACTAAAAGCACCAAGTTCAAATTGCTGGACAAACTTTAGAAAAAGGATGAAGAGAAAATGAAAGGTAGATAAAACAGAAGCTAATGCTAAGATGCAATTTTATAGCTGGATGATCTGTTTAGTTTCTTTTTATAACTGCACAAGTCCCTTTTTCATGTTAAAAAGAAGGCTCCAAAGAATTTAGCAGAGTCTATCCAGAACAGACAGAATGCAAGCAAGTAGGCTGTTTGAAATATGCTAGACTAGCTCTAGACAGTTTAGGAGGAGACAGAAAATGAGACACAGGCTCTGTAAAGACTGCATTATAAGGAAAAAAAAGCAAGCAGCAGAAATGTATTATACAGAACACAAATGCAGGTATCAACCAACCAGCAACCCTATAGTTATCCAATTTCAAAACTAAAACTTGAAGTCCCATTCAAAAAAAAGAGGTGACCTTGTAATAATTAAATGCTGCTGCTTTTCTTTTCTTTTTGTTAAAGGCTTGCTTAAAAAGGAAGCTACAGTTAGAAGACATCCTTATGGCTTCATAAACCAAGGAAATACAGAATCCCAGACCTGTGGTCTCAGGACAAGGCAACGGCTCAGTCATCTAGGAGTGGGGCTGACTGCTGGTCAGACCCAGGGAAAGTCTGTCAGCAGTGGGTGCTGGCACTAGCAGCCCTCAGGTTCCAGAAGAGCTCTCCTGATTGCAGGGGTGGGATGTCCTTATTGTCACTCAAGCTGATTCCAAGGACATCCTTCTCCTTAGCAGCCACCACCTCTCATTAAGCAGCATCTTATATCTCCTGTGGGATACTGGAGTACTGAGCAGATTGAGACATCATTCCTGGCCCTGAGGGCCTCACACTCTGGCCAGGGAGATGTGTAGGGTGTGTGCATGCCACACCCCAAGCAGAGAACACTCAACAAGTGGTTCGGACAGAAAAGCCAGGGGACTTGAGATGACTGCCAAGGCCGCAGGAAACCAAGCAAGGGACTGAGGTGGAGACAAACACACACAGCGCTGTTCAGAGTCTGGCTGGCTTGCTGGAGGGGCAAGGAGGTCAGGGGCCTCGGGTCTGGTGTGGACCCCCGGCCCCAAGGGGGGCCAGGAATTGGAACTCTATCCTATCAGGAATCAAAAGCTGCTAAAGGTTCTAGAGCAGGGGCCGGGGCACATGCTTGCAGTACAGAATGCAATGGAGCAACCAGGAGCTGGGAGACTGGTCAGGAGGCCCCACAAGTCATCTCAAGAGGTATGTTAGAGGAAATTACAAACAAATGTGCACAGAATGGGAGAGCTATGGGAGGCTAAGGAGGAGGGGCTCGAGGGGACTGCACAGCTCATGGAGGCCAGAGCATCAATGCTGAGCAGGGATTAGCCTGTGGGAAGGCTGACACCTATATGCACAGGTCCCCAGGTGAACTACAGGAAAACAGTGCTCCAACAGTTCATATGAAAAGCAGCTACTTAGAACTGGGAACTAATCTTCTCATTAAAAAATCTCCAAACTTACAAATGGTGGGGTGGTGTCCAGGATGCGCCACAAAAGTCTCTTTGATTTATACATAACTCAAATGCTATAGGCAAAGGCAGTATATTTCATTTCTATTTACAAAGAATCTTGGGTGACTTTGGGAAGCTGAGCCCTATGTTATCAAGTTTACACCAACTGAAACCTGAAATTAAGGACGGTCCCAGGAACACTTTTGCTAACTGGCATTCACTGTCCTTGGTAATCATCGGCCAAGAGCATCTCTCAGTTACCATGTGGGGACAGAGAATTCTTGTCCCTGTTGTCATTCATGAGGGATGAGGACCCCAGCTTGAAGCGAGCAGGTAGGGAGGAAGTAACTTCCTGCTGAAAAGGAACCAGCCCCCCAAATATGTTCCATGGGCAATTTGACAACTACATTTCAAAAAAATGACATACTACAATTTGGTTGTTATTTGATAAAAACAATGTATAACAATCAAATGACTACAGTTCAATAAGTACTTCTTTTGTAAAGATTTTCTGGATATTTCCTATATTCATAAATTACCAAAATCAATTTAAACAAGTAACATTATATTATCAGCTCATAGCAACTGTGGTCCACTGTCATCTCTGACTCAAAAAAAAAAAAGAAAAAAAGAAAAGAAAAAGAAAAAGAAATAAGAACATCTTTTAAACTTGTTACTGTATTTACATGGTTCCTATTTTGATTTATTTTGATTTCCTGTGTTTATCCTCACTGGGTTTCTGGTTGGTTTTATTCCATCAAGGAATGAAAGCTGGGCTGGGGTTTGGCTTGGTGGTAGAATGCTTGCCCAGTATGTGCAAAGTCCTGTGTTCCATTTCCAGCACTGAAAAAAACATTGCTTCAAACTAAATATATTACAGTTAGTTAATAAGCCAACATCAGTATCTTATTGAACAGCTTTCATGATGTACAACACATGCCCACTGTATCTTCCTCCTCTAAAGTTTGACCCTTCTATGTGTTTCTTTTTCCCACTGACAGCCCCTCTAGCTCACTGGCATTCAGCCCCACATGCAGCACACACTATTTGGAGGAAGACAGTTAAGAAGATGGAGGTGTTGGTGATGATGCTAAGGATAGTCAGGAAGGTCACAGGTGGAAGCAGGAAACCATTCCCATCTCCTGAGACAACCAGGGCCCAGATTAGTCAGTCTAGTTTTAGGGAGATTTTCAAGGTGTTCTGGAGGAATATAAATAGCTGCTAAAATTAGAAAATGTAATAGTAAGGTGGGTGTATCTTCAGAATGGGGCTGGGATTTAGCTCAGTGGGTAGAGCACTGCGCTGCAGTCTCTGAGGCCCCGAATTCAATTCCCATCACCGCAAAAATGGGAGAAGGGCCTGGCAATCCACTCCCAAGGCAATCCCGAAGCACTCAGCCATTGAAAACCCTAGGAGGGTCGCTATGAGTCAGATTCTGACTCGACAGCAAGTAACAACAACAACAAATCTTCAGAATATGATGTAACCAACTGTTTAAGGAAAACAAAGGCACCTATTGAGTTTGCAGCAAGGACTTTAAACTTAAGAGGCCATGGATGGGCTTCAGAGATGAGACTTGGTATATTTGTATTTTTCTGGGATGAAGATAGTTGTCCTGCATCACATCCTCAAAGGTTAAGAATCATTAGTAATTAGAGATCAATTCTCCCCATTCTCCTCCTCAGCTCACCAAAAAGAAAAAAGGAAGGTATGAAATTCCCTTTCTTTCCTCCTATGTTGGGCTTTATTCTTGTGTGGAAAGGATGGACATTCTATACTTAAAATAAACAATAACCACAGCTCCATTTCAGAGGTAACAATGGAAAAGCCCATCCACAATTTCAGAGCAAGTGAAAAGTTCAGAACAAAACTGTTGTATTGTTATTGGTTTTTTTACCTTGAAAGTAAGAGTCTATTCACAGGTTGTTGTTGTTGTTGTTGTTGTTGTTAGGTGCCATCAAGTCAGTATCCGACTCATAGCGACCCTCATAGGGTTTTCAATGGCAGACTGTTTCGGAATTGCCTTGGGAGTGGATTGCCAGGTCCTTCTCCCATTTTCGCAGTGCTGGGAATTGAACTTGGGACCTCAGAAACTACAGCGCAGCGCTCTACCAACTGAGCTAAATCCCAGCCCGAATAAGTGGATTTTTTCTTAGGAGGCATGCCTCATATACATAACTATATTAAATCATCCCATAGCAAATCAATGTGCAAGTGATGAAGCAGCAAGGATTTTTCCTTATTCTATTCTGTATTTATTAGGGAGGAGTTGTGTTATGCTGAGACGCGCTACACACAAAAATTCTCTTCCTTTTTTTTTTTTTTGCTTCTTCCCTATCAACAAAAATGAATTCACATTTTAGTTTATTGAGAATAAAAATCTATTAACTTTGTTTACTCTTAGGATTTTTCTCAAAGGTCGCTCCTTTACAAACAAGTCCCAACTCATTCTGCCCACAACTCTAACATCACTACATTAAAAAGACTGGTCTCCACTGGGCAAAGCCACGTCGACAGGCATCTCTGGTTGTTTCTTACAAGGCTGTAAACCAATTTCAACACAAGCCACTCTTTGAGACTTTCAGACTGTCATGCAGACTATCTAAACCTCAGTTCTCTCAGGTCTCAAATGCTGGTGAACATGTTCTTTTTTTTTTTTTTCCCCTTTTTCCCCACTACACAACCACTGAAATACTAGTCTTATTTCTCCCAAAGTAATCAAATTTCTTTCGCATCAATACAGACACGAAGCAGCATGTCCGAGAGTTTACTCTCCCATTATGAACTTTCTTTATGTTTACTGTCATATCTGTTCCAAACTGCATGGGCTGAAACTTGCAGAAATATAAAACTAGTCTCACGCAAATTCAGATACTTTAAACAAACGCTATACAACAAAGCAAAATAAAAATATCACCAGGAAATTGAGCACTGAGAACTTTGCTTGTAAGGTTCAGGTCAAGCCACCCATTTATATATTTTTTAAAAACTTACACTACGAATTCCTTTCTACAAAAAACTATATATTTTTTAAAGAGTTAAGTTCACTTTGATAACAGTTCAAGAGGCATCTTTCAGCTAATATTCAAAGGTTAAACTTTTCAACACATAAATGAAATTCCATTGAATTAGACTTTAAACTCAATAGTGAAAAGGTACAAAAAGATGCATAAAATACATCATTATGCAGTTTAAATTTTTGTAAGTAGTTTAACTCATAGTTACACCACAATTTACAGTGCATCTTTTAGGTAAAATTGGAAGACTTATCTGTTGAACATTTGTGTGTAAACCCAGAGTAAGATTTAAATACAATGTTAAGAAAAGGCATTAAATAGTATGAGAATACAGTTTCTATGTATTGTTTTGTTTCACGTTATGTCTTCCTTCAAGTCTAGCCATTCTCAGCCACTGAGTAGTGGCTTCCCTAAGCAGAGCTCGTGGTCACTCCCTGTAGCCACCCTTCCTCCTGAGACTTCAACAATGTCACCATTGTTAACACTCCACTGTATACTGCCATCAGACATCCTCCTGCTACTGCTATGAATGACTTAACTCATCACGTGTACCTGCTGCCTTACCCAATAAATCTGAAATTTCTGAGCTCAAGGACCAACAGAATGCCATAAACAGAGGAGGATCCACATTCTACTAAGTGAGAAGAGAATGAAGAGATAATGTAACTATCCCAAGAGAGCACTTACTCGCCAGTTTATAAACTTAATTAAAATAAATTTTAATCCTAACCAAAGGGTTTTGAATCAGAAAAATCAGAATGTGAACTAGCAAACATTAAATGGTGATGTATAAGCTAGACAAGAAACTGGGCAAGGAATCTACTCTATTGACACCTGCAATAACTTTAGGAGACAAAATAGCCTCTCCAAAGACTTGCTTTGTAATAGCCACCCCCCCACCAATGTCTCTTTTAGATTTCTGGGAGTTTTTTTTCTTTTGGTGTGTGTGTGTGTAATCAATGACTCACCTGGAGAAGGAAAAAAAATAGGTTGACCTATCACTTCCTCTTTCTAAACTAGCTTTGGGCTATAAGATGTTACATGAGGGCAAGAGACAAAACAGAGGGGTCTCCAATACAAATATTCACATCAGAAATGCTGTTTCAATCTGTGATTTATTTCCCTTGTGGCTACACCCTGGAACCTGGTAGAACCTGACAGAAGCAGAAATATCATTGTTTCTAAAACTCTACATTAATTTATAAGACCATTCTGAGAATACTGCACAATGGGACACAAGTCCCTTCTAAGTTGTGGCATTCGATAAGGCCAATTAAAAGAGGCAGTGGGTGAAGAGCTCGCACTCAATGCCAGGGATGCAGCAATGTCAGAGCCTGTGGCTCTCAGGCAGCAAGTTAAGTTAGCTCTGAGCCAGAAGCACTTAAGAAAAAACACACCACTCTATGATTCCGTGACACACTACATGGAAAACATTTCCAGTGCCCTTAGATTCAAGGTGCCAGAAGAACAAAGACAAATAGGACACAGTTCCTGTTCCCAAAGAGCTAGGGCCATGGTGAGGAAGATGTCCACGTGGATAAGTCACACTGTGACAAGGATCTAAGCAGGAGTATGGATAGCATGCTGTGGACGGTGGAGTGAGTGGCTGCTCTGCCAGGAACAGGGAACAGGGCAGAAATGCCACAATAGTGACACTTCTGAAAAGCTGTAGCCCAGCCATGTCCTGCCTTTTTCTTACCAGACTTTCTACCATACATGAAAAACCCAAGTAACTGATAAAAATAATGGTGGAATAGCCATTATTAAATTTGGTAATAGTTAGATGTTCTTTACCAAATCGGTCATTCTACAGCTTTCTTGCCTGTAGCCATAGCACTGTGGTATCCAATCCCATCAGATCTCGGAAGCTAAGCAGGGTCAGGCCTGGTTAGTACTTGGATGGGAGACTGCCTGGGAATACCAGGTGCTGTAGGCTAAGGAGAAGGACCCGGCAACCCACTTCCAAAAAACAACCAGCCATTGAAAACCGTATGCATAGCATAGAAACACTGACCTTCACCTGTCGTATGTAGGGTGGCTGAGTCAGATGCCAACTTGACGGCACCTAACAACAACAACAACAACAACAACAGCTTTCTCAACTATCAAAGAGGAGAAGTGTGTGTTTAGAATCACTGAAAGTTATAGATTTCCCCTAGGTTCTTAACAAATTAGCCTTACTCCAATGTGTTCATTAACAGCCCAAAGGGTCTTCATCCAAGGGCCCCTTAAATCCCCCAAAGCCCATACTTGGTACAGATATCAGCCTGGAAAAATCACAGCCTCTTTCTTGTGATGTTCTTGGCCAGCAACTATCAAGATGGGAACAAGAGATGCAGTATGTTGCCCATAAAATACTTGGCTTCTGTTCCCTCCAGAAGATCTAAACCTGTGCTCTTCATTACTGAAAAGATCCTGAACATCTGAAATTAAATTTGATGTAAGTCTTTCTATCCAAGTAGTTCTCTGAGTTTGCTTCTCTGACTATAACAGTACCAAAAAACTAGAGCTGTATGTGGAGGTGCATACCTGTAATCCCAGCTCTCAAAAGGCAGAGGCAGGAGGATCTCAAGTTCAAGGCAAGCCTGAGCTACTCAGAGAGATCCTGTCTCAAGATAAGAAATAAAAAAAGGGGCTGGGAATGTGGCTCAGTGGTGGAGCACTTGCAAAGTATGTGCAAGGACCTGGGTTCAACCCCTAAGTACTGCCGGAAAAAAAAAAAATCAAAACAAAAAATAAATAAAATCTATTACTCTCGTGGGCTGGGATTTAGCTCAGTTGATAGAGCGCTGTGCTGCAGTCTCTGAGGCCCTGAGTTCAACTCAAGCACCGCAAAAATGGAAGAAGGACCTGGCAATCCACTCCCAAGGCAATCCCAAAACAATCAGCCATTGAAAACCCTATGAAGGTCGCTATGAGTCGGATACTGACTCGATGGCACCTAACAACAACAACAACATTACTCTCCTCCCCAATCTAAAGAAAATGAATTCCAACACAAAGCTTCTTTGCTTATACACTGCAAAAGCTTTGTCAACCTATTCTTAATTTTTCCTTCCATACTGGGGGGTTAAACTCAGGGCCTTGTGCATGCTAGGCAAGTGCTCTACTATTGAGCTGTACCCCCAACCCCTTTTATATTTTTAATTTTGAGACAGGTTCTCACTAAGTTGTGCAGGCTACCTCTGACTTCAACTTGTGATCCTTCTGCCACAGCCTCCCTAGTTGTTGGGATTACAGGCAGGTGCCACTGGACCCAGTTTGTCAATCTATTCTTGTTACTGCTAACTTTAGGCCAGCATACACCTAAAATATCTAGAAAATTTCACAGAAAAACTTTATAGGAAACTCATGGTGAAGCAAATCTTTCAGAACAACAATTCCTACTCAAACACTGTAGCTTTCCAACATTTTGTAACACACACTTTGTACAGAAGGGAACAAGTCCATCCACAGAGAGACCACACATATCTCTAGGCTTCAGTGAGGGCTGGAGCATCCAACTGGGGTATTTTGTGCCCTTGGTGTCCCTACTAGTAGAATAAGATAATACAAGTCCTTCAGCTATAACTCTTGGCACTGGTACTGGTGAAAAATACCCATTCTATGAGGTGTCCATGTCAAAATGATCACTTATGTACAAAGGATAAGTCAAACATGTTACTCCAAAAACACTACTTACTGGTTCTAGTATCCCTAATTTAACTTAAAAAATTGGTGAGCTCTGGGCAAGAAGCATGACTTAGAAATTATAAGACAACTCTAAGCAAATCTACTTTCCTCCAACTGAATGTTCCTTCCTCTGCTTTCCTTTTGGGGTTTCTTGACAAAGCCTGAAGGATCCCTAAAGCCAAGACCAATATGAAAAAGGGTATAAAAACTGAAGTATTCTCTTTATTTACTAAACTAGGGTCTCTTTCCATTCCCAGCCCAGGCTCCAAGCACTGCCATCTGAGCTCAGATCACAATCAGAGTAAGGGGAAGCCAGGAGTGGTGGCAATGACTGTAGTCCCAGTACACAGGAGGCTGAGGCAAGAGGATCAACTCAAGCTCAAGGTCTGGCTGGTCTACATAGGAAGTCCTGAGTTTCAAAATAGCCTAGGCTACACAGTAAAACCCTGTCTCAAAAAAACTAAAGAGTAGGGGGAGCTAAGGCAATTCCCAGTTAAGACTTCAGTGACCACAGAGTGACGGCCAACTGAGAAGGCAGTCAGACAGATGACCCAACAGAAGGCCTGACTTCCTCTGTCAGCGGAAACCATCAAGACAGCACTGTAACCTGCAGTCTACTTTACCACCCTCAGTGCAGTTTGAATGCTGCTTTGTCTGAGGAATTAATCTCAAATATTCTTCACCAAGGCTAGCCATAATTAATAGTTTATGAATAATTGCCCCACATTTTTTCCACAATTCTAAACATCACTGGCATGCAAAGTGCATCAGGCAATTCAGAACAGATCTTCTCTGACCCTGATGGAGAGAAGCCCAAGGTCGTCTTTTTACTTGCTACCAGAGATGGTAGTGTGGAATGGAAGAGGTGTGGCTTCTTAGTAATACTTCCTTCCAGGGAGCTGTGGATGTAAATGGCAGAAATAGTAATGCATTAATGGGCCATGTTCAACTTTATATATTTTATATAGAAAACACTAGGAACTATAGGACAGTTCCATTTGAACTTAGTTGTTTCCAGCTCTTGATTGCAAGATGATGAATTACAGCTTCAATGATCTTAGCCAGCACATTTACACACTTAGAAATAGAAACACCTCTTTTTCTAATTTTTGATGGCACTCTACACTGCTGGAGACATGGAGATGGAAGGAAGGAGAAAAAATACTTGCTAAATCCACACTAAGACTGTACTGTCCCCAAGTAGAGCTCACCCTGGTAATCCCGGGCAGAGGAGACCTGAGGGACTCTGGCAAGATCTTCCAATGGATTATGGATTCCCTTTTTACCTCTCCAGGTACAAGACCAAGAGATTGCCCTCTAAATATATCTATAGCTATAATTAACATGGCATTTCCCCATTCATTAAGTAAATACTTAAGGAATTGCATGGCCAAGACTGTCCTGCTTCCCAGCTGCTGGACTCTGTCTTTCCTCACTGCTGACTGGGCAGGAAGGTGCCTGGCGAGCCCTCATGGTTCTGTGACCCCACCCATTCCCACTGGAGTCTTTGCCTCTCTTTTGGCTCTGATGACTGCATGCATGGACCCACATGTCTGGACTTCTGCTTGGCAGTAGTCTAGGCAATGAGCTGCAGCACAAGGTCACAAAGTCCTAAGCCAGGCAGTGATATCTATGAGAAGACTGCTGTCTGCTGAAGGGCTGACACACATGCAGAGCCAGGCTTCCCCTTGGTATCGTCCAGGCAGTCCTGGATGGGTCATGTGTCTGTAATTCTTTGTTGTGTAACACAAAATATGAGGGTCAGTTTGCTGAGCAAATTAAAACATCATTTTCTATTGTTACCCTCTATCTTTGTTTCAGTTAGATTGGAAATGTCTGTCCTTCAAAGGCCTAATGATTTTTTTAAAGAATTAAAATACCTGAAAAATAAAACACTACCCTCCCCAAAATACTAAGTCCAGTAGCCTAATTTTGATGGAGATCAGCTATCTTGTCTCCCTTGTGTAAAATAAAGAAAACAGATAAATATAAAGGTACTTTATTCATCCAAAGGAAATTTAATTCAATGTAACCAACTTTCTGATCCAATTCCCAGTTTATAACAAAAAGGAAATTAACCCAAAGTCATGTTAATCATTAGCAATACAGATTTTTAAGAACATTTTCTTTCTCAAAAGACATACAAATGAAAACTCCTTTTAAAATAATGAAGATAAGCCAGGTGTGGTGGCTCACATCTGTAATCCCAGCAACTAGGGAGGTGGAGACAGGAGAATCACAAATTTGAGGCCAGAGGCAGCCTTCATAGCTTAACAAGACCCTGTCTCAAAATGAAGAGTAGAAAATGGCTGGGTGGTAAAGCGCTTGCAAAGCATGCATGAGGCCCTGGATTCAACCCCACAGTACCACAAAAATAAACAAGCAAACAAACAAACAAATAAACAAATGTATGTATGTGACAATAAGCAGCATCCAACCTATAAATTAGTTTGGTTCCCAAAATTCATTTATAATTGATTGTCTTATTTTCCAACAAAAAAGCATGTCTTCTCCCCTCTAGAAGCAAGGGTACAGAACATGGTTTAATCTCTGGGTAGCTTTGTTCTGGTACTGAGCCACTATTTCAGTTCTGAGTCTAAGACCTTGAGCTTTCAGGCAGACAGGGTGGCCAGTGGAGGGCAGAAGGATGGATAAGAAGCTTCTCAGGCTGAGCAGCCTGAGGCAGAGGTTCCAAGGGCAGGGAGGTAAGAGGGTGATTCTCTGGATTCTGTGTGCCAGGCCCCTTGAAAGTAAGATGTCATCTAAGATAACCATCTAAGACAATATTGACTTACTGTAACAATTCCTATTCCCTTCTTACCATTTTTTCCAATTATGTATTTGCTCATGTCAATCCACTGGAATCAATTCATTCATAAACTGTTCACACACGGAGTGCCCATAAAAAGAATTATAGTGAGTAGAGAGCATGTAGGGTGAGTAGAGCTGACGATTGATAGGGCATTAGGGCCTTTCCACAACACCCTCCTGACAACAATGCAGACTAGGTTTGATTATGCTTCCTAGATAAATGAGCTTAGTCAAGCTATAAATTTAAATAACTTGACTAAGGCAGTTAGACACACAACCTAGACCCAACTGATCTCCAAGCACATGAACATTTACTCATAATTAAGATCACATGTGCCTGATGTGGCATGAACTTCTTGCCTTTTCATTCCATCCTTCCTTCCTCCTTAGCAAGAATAGGACATTGTGTGGCCTCTCTTGAGGCAGATGTGGCAATACGGCAAGGTTCTGGCCTTGAGATAATGACAGACATGCTGTGTGGAACTTCCATGAAGGTCCATCTTTTTGTTTGTATTTTTGTGGTACTGGGGGTTGAACCCAGGGCCTTGTGCTTGCATGCTTTCCAAGTGTTATACCACTGACCGGAACCCCCAGCCCATCTTTTTTTTACTTTTTTGAGACAAGGTCTCACTAAATTATGCAGTCTGCCTCTGGTCTCAAACTTGCAATCCTCCTGCCTCTGCCTCCTGAATCACTGGGATTACAGGTGTGCTCCACCAAGCCTGGCTCATGAAGGTCCTTTGAAGAAAGGAGGGAGGTATCATTTTGAACTTCTGTTCTTCCTCCATGGTCCAACCTGAAATGTGAAGGTTACAGATGGAATTCCAGCAAGCCATTCTGGACCATGAAGCAACCTTACACACTAAGTGCTGGTGGGTACAGACAAAAGAGAGTAAGAACTTGAGTTCTGGAAGACTTAGTAGACTACTATACCAGCCCACACTGCCTTCTTTCAGACTTGTTTTTAGTGAGAGGGAATGCTTATAAGGCACTATAATCAGGTGTCTATGAATTACTTATAGCTACACCCAATATCATAGCAAATCCGTAGTATTAAATAACTATATTATTTTCAACAAGCCAAAGCATTTTCAAGCTAGAGTTTTAAAAGCAGCAGTTATGCCTGTGTTGTTATATCCTTAAAAAGAGAAAAGATTCTAATATTTTATGCAAAAAGTTCTCATAGTTTCACTTTAAAGGGAGAACTTTCTTTATTTTACCAAGCTAATAATTATGACCTGTCAGATATATAGAAACCAGCAGGGGAAGTTAATTTACATTCAGAGAAAAAAGAAAAGGAGCTAAGAGAAAACTGTTGGTTTGGTGTTAATAGTCTGAAACATTCACAGAAGTCCAGTGCTGAGGAAATGTTTTTAAAAGCTACAAACAGTTCCAGGGGTTTTATTTTTATTTAAGTAGTTGGGTCTTCTGCAAAAGCGTAAGCTCCCCAGGACTGCTGCAGAGACAGATGCTTAACAGTATTTCTGGACACAGATAGCTTGGAGACAGGCAAGTGCTCACCTAGGTCTCAGTAACTAAAGAAGCTAAGCAACATTAGCTATCAGAGTTCATAAACTAGCAAATCCTCACAGGTAAAAATGTCTCTTCTCTGCTTTCAGTCTGTCTCCCCAGGATGTCAAGCAATTTAGGCACCTTTAGATTAGGAATACACAAGCTATGTGCTTTTCTTCCTAAAATCTATTTGTCTTAGCAGCATCCATGAAGGCTTACTGCACCCACGAAAGTACACGTCACAGCTAAAACAGTGAGGCTGGAAAAGATCAATACTAATCAAAGCAAACAAACAAAACAAGATAAGGAGGACAGTAAAATAGGAACAACTATGACATATATTAGCAGGGTTACTTCCCTTTTAGAGTGTGGAATAGGTTAAGGTTTATACTCTGATTATATACAATGTTTTTTAAATCCCCCTTTTCAGGGGGAGACTCATGCGTCAAGGTTGGTATAAAGTTATAAAACCATAGTATAAGCCGGGTGTGGTGGCGCACGCCTGTAATCCCAGCGGCCTGGGAGGCGGAGGTGGGAGGATCGCAAGTTTGAGACCAGGGGCAGTCTGCGAAATTTAACGAGACCCTGTCTCAAAAAGTGAAAAAAATGGGCTGGGGGTGCAGCTCAGTGGTCCAGCACTTGCAGAGCATGCAGGCACGAGGCCCTGGGTTCAACCCCCAGTACCTCCAAAAAACAAAAAAAAAAAAACCAAAAAAAACACCATAGTATAACACTACATTAGTTATCTTCATTGTGCCAAGACATACCTGTGGTCATTTAATATGTAAAAACCATGAAAACACACTATTTACTACACTGAAAATAGAGAAAAGTCAAGCCTATTATGCTGAGCAAAGACAAGGGTTGGTTCCCCCTCCAGGATACACTGATCTTTAAGGAACAGGGCAAAAAGCAGAATGGAGCCATGAAATAGCCTGCTTATCATCCCCAGTGCCCGCTCTCCTAGCATCTCTTCGACTGACTGGAGACTCAACCTCATGTCCCATTTAGTCTTATTGTCAATAACCACCAAAGACATTTTAAGTGTTATTGTCTTAGACACCAGTCCCTTTCTACCAGGCACTATACTCTTGGGAACAGAGGATGTAACGGTGTGTTTCTGTACCCCCACAAAGAGATAAAGCAAGTCCCAAGGCAAATTCATCACCCAGGTTTGCTGAATGATCAAATGAATGAAATGAGGGCTGACCTGTTGGAGAATAGCATTGAGGGCTTTGTTTTTAAGGCTGTACAGAGTATCATCATGTCCTCCAGAGTTATGTTTGATCAACTCTGATGGAATTCTTCCCTCCAACATAAACTCTAATCCATTAACGCTCCACTGTAAGTAAGGAGGTGCTCTGTCCTAGAGATTATAAAAACAAACTGAAAAAACAACAAACATTTCTCCTCCTCACACTAAAATCAGGTGTTGGTACAGAACTCTGCCACAGATGACTACAAATATTTCTTTCCCTCAGCTGAGAAAAGTTCTGTTTGCTGTATGAACTGCAATATAATCCCTTTGGTTTGCTTATTGACAAGATTGAGAAAAAGAAAGAGTGAGTATTTCAGTACAACAGGGCTGGCTCCCTCCACAGGCCTGAGAGCAGGTGCCAGGATGATCCAGCTGTGAGGGACTGCTCATGCCAATGTCATAACCCTGCCACTACAAGAGGCTGTTATTTCCTGCCTCTCTGGAGGACATGGCTTCTGGCTGGGGCTGAGGATCTGCAGCCCCCTTGTCTTGTACCCTGGACAGTTTCCCAGGCAGCTCTCAGATCAACACTGCCAGGCTTTGGTCCAGCTGGGCAATGCCTGGGCCCCTTGCAGTACAAAGGCCTGCCTGGGGCTGTCTGAGATCCTGGCAGACACTCTATTCAGCCGTGGCTTAGTCCCACCTCTGCATGTCCCTTGCTTACTTCTCTATTACAGATAACTGGTGAGCCTAAAAGACAATGCATTATTATTTCACAAAAACCCTCTGAGACATAACTAGTTGGGAACATTTTACATTGTATGGGGAGCTTTTATCATAGAAAACTTATTTCTTTGGTGGTATGGCTTTGTTTTACATTCCTGCTTTGAGTTCAAATCATGATGAGATTTAATTACCTCTAGTTTTCAGACTAGGGCATGCAGGGTGAAATAGTCTACGTTAAAAATAGTACTGTAAGCATAACTGGCATGCATGTAGCAACTTTCACTTAAGTCCCTGCATCTTCTTTCACTTTTGTTTGCTTTTCTTTTTGGGGGCTAGGGGGAGCAGTGTGTGCAGAGGCACAGAAAGTAAGAATTCCTTAGAGAAGGTCTAAAGAATAAGACATATCAGACCTTAATGAGTTCTACAAACTAGAGGAAAACTTACAAAGGAATGGAGGGCTGCCACTGCAATGAGAGAACTGTTTCCAGACTGCCTGCCAAACCAGGAGGAGGGGATGGGGAGAGGCAAGTGGAACAGGAGCAGAGGCAAGTCCGCCAAGTGCCTCAGTATCCCTAACCAGCTTGGGGCTAAACGTCCCCAGAAAGCCAAGCCTTGCCTTGCTCTGCCTTGCCTTGCCTTTCCTCTTCTCTCTTTTCCTTTCTTCTTTCCTCCCTCCCTTTCTTCCTTTATTTCTTTTCTTTCTTTCCTTTTTAAAAATGGGAACATATAAATGAATTGTTATTCTTAAAAACACAAAACCAAAGAGAGCAGGTGAGGAAAAGGTTGTCAAGGCAATAAACACAGAGATCTGATCAGAAAGATGAGCAAGCCTATCTCAGGCACTGGCAGAGGTGGGTGGCACGGGTGCTGGCCTCAGTCTACATTGCCAGAGATGGGCAACCACCTGCAGATCTAACAACTGACGCTGCTTCTGACAGGACTACTTGGACAGCAGCCATTCTGCAAGCCAGAACACTGTTCCATTTAACAGAGAAAGAAAGGAAAACAAAATTTCTCTGATTATAAGAAAAAGCTACGGAAACAAGGGACGCTTGGCAGATTCAAAGTGGTGTAGCTATGACCAGGCCATGACATTTAAACCACAGCTCAGAGAATCATTGAGGGGTTTTTAAAGGTCACCTATGTAAAGACCCTTGAGTACAGGCATCCGTCCTGTGGCTTTCAGATCTCTCTTGGGGGAGGCATCGTTCTAATAAGTACTTAGTATGTACTGATGCAGGAGAACTATGGGCCCTTCTGTTTATCAGCAATAGGAGCTATAACCATCTGTCCCTGTTGATATGCCAATGTCACGACTATCAAGGCATTCTGAGAGGAAGTTATGTGCCCTGTATTTCTTTTGTGGAGTTAAAAGGAGTAATGTAGAAAAACTACAGAAAATGTTCCTCCTCCTTACAGGTCCACTTCCTTTTACTTCCTTGTGACATTGCATCTAGAAAATTGCCTTTGTGTGAGCAGATCTGGGGAATCAGGACACTTGATAGTTACTCTGTAAGCTGGCCTATTGTCCAGTCACCCGGAGTTCACTCCTCTCTCTACTGGCATTCAGAGGCACAGCTGGAAAGAGCTTCATCTGGGCCATCTGGAATGCATCCCTACAATTCTTGTGCCCATTTAAAACTAAGCTGGATCTTTCAGCCTTCATAAAGGCTTGGTGGGTGTGGTGGCACACGTCTGTAATCCCAGCACTTGGGAGGCTAAGGCAGGAGGATTGTGAGCTTGAGGCTACGTCTGAAAATAAAACATAATACACACACCTAATACACAAAAGACTATAGGTTTTGGTTTTACATTCAGTTTAGTGTTGTGAACAAACTCATGTTACCAAAACACATCTAGTATCCCACTGAGACAAAGATGTCTGTCATCTCAAAGATAAAAATATGGTGTTTGTTTGTTTGTTTGTTTGTTTCCCCAGCACTGGAGAGTTGAACCCAGGGCTTCATAATGCAGTGCAAATGCTCCACCACTGAGCTGCACCTTCAATCCCTTTACTGTTTTTTATTTTAAGACAGGGTCTTACCCACTAAGTTGTGCAGTCTGCCTCTGGCAACGAATTTGTTGATCCTCCTGCCTCAGCCTCCTGAGCTGCTGGGACTACAGGCATGCACCATGGCATCTAGCTTTAAAAATATATTTTGTTAAAAAATAGTGTGTTGGACATGGTGGTGCATGCTTATAATCCAAGCAACTCCAGAGGCAGAGGCAGAAGGATTATAAATTTGAGATCACAGGCAGCCTATGCAACTTAGCAAAACCTTGTTTCCAAATAAAAAGAATAAAAATATTCCAGGGGTGCCCAGTGGTAGAGCACTTGCAAAGTATGTGTGAAGCCCCGGGTTCAACCTCCAAGTACTTTAAAAAAATAGTGAAAAGAAACAGTAAGCCTTCCAATCCACTCATTGTAAACCATCAGATCTGTTCCCCAGTAGTCAGAAATGGGAAGTAAGGGGTTAAATTTCCTTCCTCTCCTAACAAAGAACTCTACTAGTTACATGAAATCAAGTAAAAGTAGTCTCAATATAGAGGGTAACAGTTGGTTTGAGTTCTACCTTCCTTTCTCAGTCTGATCTATTTTAAGACTGCAGCAGAGGCAACTTGGCAGTTAAGTATTTCCAAGTTAGTATGCCACTTTCCTAGCTCAGATCACATAATGTAGGCTCAGCCTAGGAAGCACAGGGATTCCTGGAGAGGCAGGAGAGCAGGTACTACCTCAGAACTCCTGCTTTGAAAATGCATCCATGCCCTATCAATAGCTTCTACTGAATATTTTCAAAATTTTATTTATTTGGGCAATCTAAAGCAGTCAAATGCACAGAAGCAGAGAATAAAAAGGTGGTTTCCAGAGACTGGCAGGTCAGGGGGAAATGGGGAGATTTTAGTCAAAGGATTCAAACTTTCAGTAGTAGGCTGAACAAGTTCTGAGTAGCTAATATACAGCATGGTGGTAATGGATAGATTGGTTATGATAATCATTTCACAATGTGTATGCATATGAAATCATCTTGTTGTACACCTTAAATACAGAGTATGCTGAATTAGTCAGCTGTTGTCATTGCAGCAGAAAAAAAAAAATACCCAAACAAACTTACGAGGAGGAAGACATTTATTGGAAGCTCACAGAAAATTAATCCGTAACAGCGGCAGGGCAGACTTGGCAACAGTGGTTGCAGGGCCCGTGGTAGACCACCTCACTGCATGGCAGCCATGAACAGAGAGGGAGGCCAGGCTGCAAGACCAGGGTAAAAACCTCTAAAGGCTTGTCCCCAAGCAAGAATCCTACCTCCACAAGTTTCACCTCCCAGGACAGTATCACCAGCTGGGGACTGAACATGTACAGTGGTACAGCACATGATCTTTTGGGGACACTATATTCAAACTATGACAGGAGCCAAGAAATGTATGTATAATATATATATATATATTAGTTGTTGTTATTAGGTGCCGTCGAGTCGGTATCCAACTCATAGCGACCCTCATAGGGTTTTTAATGGCTGACTGTTTAGGGATTGCCTTGGGAGTGGATTGCCAGGCCCTTCTCCCACTTTTGCGGTGCTGGGAATTGAACTCAGGACCTCAGAGACTGCAGCGCAGCACTCTACCAACTGAGCTAAATCCCAGCCCCCCCCCCCCACACACACACATATTTTTTTTTTTTGCTGTTGGCGGTTGAACCCAGGGCCTCGCACCTACATGCTTTGCAAGTGCTGGACCACTGAGCTGCACCCCAGCCAATGTTTTTACTTTTTGAGACAGGGTCTCGCTAAGTTACACAGACTGCCTCTGATCTTGAACTTGTGATCCTCCCGCCTCCACCTCCAGAGTTGCTGGGATTACATGCCTGCGCTGCTGCACCCTGCTCCAAATGCATACACATTTTAAGAAAGGAAAAAACTATATTAAAATGGTAATGTTGTTGTTGGTAGGTGCTATTGAGTTGGGTCCAACTCATAGCGACCTTGTGTACAACAGAACAAAACACTACCCAACACTGCACTCTTCCCAGTACTATTGTCAGTGCTTCTCTGCTATTCATAGAGTTTTCGATAGCTGACTGTTTTGGCAGTAGGCTGCTGAGTCCTTTTCCCAAGCCTACAGCACCTGGTATTTCCAGGTGGTCTCCTATCCAAGGACTAACCAGGCCTGATCAGACAGGATCAGATCCCAGAGTGGTATGGCTGTAGACAAAATGGTCATACTCGATATATGTTGTTGTTGTTAGGTGCCACGGAGTTGGCATCCGACTCACAGCGACCCTACGTACAACAGGGGAAACACTATTGTCAGTGCTTCTCTGCTGTTCATAGGGTTTTCAATGGCTGATTATTTTTTGGGAGTGGGCTGCTGGGTCCTTCTCCCAAGCCTATAGGACCTGGTATTCCCAGGCAGTCTCCCATCCAAGTACTAACAGGCCCAAGTCTGGTTAGCTTCTTAGATCTGACAGGATTGGACACCACGGTGGTACAGCTGAAAGCACTCAATATATACTGATAGCAAATGATAAATACAAGTCCCATTTGACTTCTGTAATTATAAGAAGTGCTCAAAGTGGTTACCATAGCAGAAAAAAACAGGACTTGCTGCTGTGTAAGTCCTCTCAGATCTTCCCTTGTACACACCACACACAGTACCATGCAATTCAAACTTATCATGAATGCATGAAATTCTTACCCATGCTGGAGGTCCTGATACATACTCACACCTCTGTTGTCATTGTACTTCCACAACATGCTCAAGTTTCAAATATCACTTCAAAATGGTCTTGTGCTCCTTGAACAACAACTGTGCTTCCATTATTTCCTTTGACTATCTTGCCTATTGCACAGTGGCACCAGCATTCATTCAATTAACACTGTCTTTTGAGTTTGCTATGGTAATTCAATTCAACTTCAAAAAGTAATACACAGATAGCATCTCTGAAAATGTGCATATGGCTTTTTGGCAGTCCCAGGTATTTACACTTTTTTTTTTTTTTTTGTATCCCTGATATATACAACCCTTATTTGACAATTAAATATTTTTAAAAGTTCTTTTAGAAGATAATCACTGATAATAAATTAGAAAGTAAAGGATCTAGTTAAGAGGTTTGAGAAAGGAGACAGGCTGAGGTTTTATTCCATTAGGTAAGTAGAGCTGGCTGAGAGTTACCGAGTCTCAAGAAAGCTAATCTGGGTCACAAGTGTCAAAGACAGTGACTTCCATGATAGTGCCTCTACCAAACACAACATTTACCTTCACCACAAATATCTCCCCATTAAACAGGTACCATTATCACATTGTTACAGACTGGCTATAGAAACTTATGGATATTAAACAACTTGCCCAAGGGTACAAATATTAATCTACCTGACCATAGAGTTTTCATTCACTTACAATCCCAGAAGTGAGGGAGGTCTCCAGTGTCAGGTTCCTGAGTAAAATTAAAGAGCTACATGATGCTTGTTGGACATTTCAGACTTCCTACTTTTTTCCTGTTTACTATCATTCCTTGTTGAACATCTTTAGTTTTTCTTTTAATGTAAATAAAACAATGTAAATAAAACAATGGCTATTTATAATTACTGGAGGATTCAACAATCAGAAAAACTAGTAGATTCAACTTCTCTGAAATTGAGTTCAGATTCATACTGAATCTTCCTCCTGTTATATTGCTAGGTAATGTTCAGTATCTCACCAAGCCCAGGAGACAACAGTATAAATCCCACATCAAATGCAGGTAAGTTTCAGTGTACCTATTTCTGAATGGGGACTATCATGTCCTGGCTTTTTCTGAACGTGTTTCTTGAGCTATCATCAGGATATCACTCACAATGATGAAGTACACTTCTAACAAATAATTGCTCATCAGTGTCTCGGGTGCAGTGTTTAATCACACAGCACAAATCATTCATTTTCTCATATGCTTCTCTTCCTTGAAAGATCTCTTAATTATCTCATTTACTGCATAAAAACGATGCTCAAAAATTTAATTATGAGTACAAGACTTTAAGGATTTTCAAAGTGTGCATCTGTTTATCATTGATAAATTTTCAAAAGTTCAAATTCTATAACCTCAGGAAAAATAACTGCATGATGCCCTACAAAAGGGCAAGGGACAAAAGGATATATTAACAGAAACCACTTTGAAAAAGAACAAACAAAATCAATTACTTATATTTTCCCCTCCAAAATAATTTTACCTGTTTATTTCAGGTCAAAATCTTCCAATCTGTCAACTTTTCAAATATAGAATCAGAGGGGAAAGGCATAGAAGGCCCCTGAGGCAGTATGATGTGGAAATGGGAAGCTTCACACAGCCTAGGGTCATGTGACATCATCACAGACATTTTACAAGGGAGAAAACTGGAAACTGAAGCTCTTAGGAGACTCTTCTAAGGTCATACAGGCTGTATGTGGAAAACTCAGGACTGGGCTCCTTTGTTTTCATTATTTCACACAGGTTTAAAGGTGTTTTTATTGAGAGGAATTGTTAAAAGCACCAAGTAGCTCATAGTGTACACTTGAAGATTCCTCCACGGGAAGTTTCAACTACTATTAGATATTCTATTTCCTACACTTAGTAACCATATCAACAAGAGCTATAGATTCTTGAACACCTACTGAAACTGAATTCAGAGTTCTTTCCATTATTATCCTCAACATAAAACGCTGAAGCTGAAAGAGAGCTCTAGCTCACAGATCCTTTCACAAATAGGTGAAGGTAAGTTCTGATCTGGGTCATATGGAAAAAAGATTAAAAAATCATAAATGAGAGGAAACTATTTTGTTTCCTAACTTGCCCCTTCAGGGATATAAAGGTCTTCATGTTACTCCCTGGGCATCTCAAACACAGGTGCGCAGAAGCCCACCGTGAGGGGGGTCAGCACTACTCTTCATGTTGTCACAGAGACTCCCATCTGAGGACCTGGATCTCTTCTGGGATCAGTACCAGGCTGTCACAGTCCAGGACATAAGAATTTATACTTCTCTTGGGTTCTGAGATTGTGCCAAATTATCTATCACTTCCAAAGACCTGCTCAGAAACCAAAGAGAAAAGTCAGCAGCTAGACAGACTGAAGATGACGTGAGTTGTTGTGTACCTTCCTCTAGCACTCACCTATAGCACTTGGGGGTTTTCCCAAAAGCAGAGGGACAGTCTTGTAATCATTTCACCTACCAAGGGCTTCAACTCTCTGAAACAAATTCCATGGCTCGTCCACTTCTTTTGAACAACATAAATTTAGGAAGAAAACTGAAAGTACAATTGGAACTGAGGAATTCTACTTTTTTTCCAACAGTGAACCTGAAAAGCCAAAAAGTATCCAGTAGATAAAAGACTATCAGAGCAAAGGACCTGCACTAGGGATTCTCTGTTGGTAGGCTGTAGGTTATGAAATGGCAGGCTGGGCATCCCAGACATAGTATTGGTGCTTCCTGGTCAGATAACATGCAGACACCTTGCAGACCATGTTGTCTCTGAACTGGAAAAGGTCTCTAAGATCTCAGCCAATACCTATGGGAAGCTGAGGTAAGGAAAGAGAAGATATTGACTCAAGATCACTGGAAAATTCATTTGCAGAGTTCAAGTAGTCTGATCTTGGCCTCTAGACATTGTTATTGTTGTTAGGTGCTGTTGAGTCAGGTCCAACTCATAGTGACCCTATGTGCAACAGAATAAACACTTATTGATATTGTGCTATGCCCAATACTATTGTCAGTGCTTCTCTGCTATTCATAGGGTGTTTAATAGCTGATTGTTTCAAGAGTGGGCTGCCAGGTCCTTCTCCCAAGACTACAGCACCCAGTATTTCCAGGTAGTCTCCTATCCAAGGACTAACCAGCCCGAACCCTGCCTAGATTCTGAGATCAGATGCCAGGGTGGTATTGCTGTAGCCTCCAGACACTGAGGAAATAACAAATAGCTTATATGTATATATACACATGGGCTGGGATTTAGCTCAGTGGGTAGAGCGCTGTGCTGCAGTCTCTGAGGTCCCGAGTTCAATTCCCAGCACCACAAAAATGGGAGAAGGGCCTGGCAATCCACTCCCAAGGCAATCCCGAAACAGCCATTGAAAACCCTATGAGGGTCACTATGAGTCGGATACGACTCGATGGCACCTAACATCAACACAACATATATACACATATATACACATATCCACACACATATGCTAAATACCCCCCATTGCATCTGTCAGTTTGCTGTACTATGAGGGCTTGCATGTTGCTAAGAGGCTGAAAGCTATACTACCAGTATCTCAGATACCAGCAGGGTCACCCATGGTGGACAGGTTTCAGCTGAGCTTCCAGACTAAGACAGATGAGGGAATAGGACCTAGTGACCCACTCCTGAAACAACTAGTCATTGAAAACCATATGAATAGTAAAGAAACTGTCAGATATAGTGCCAGAAAATGAACCCCCCAGGTTGGAAGGCACTCAAAAGACTAATAGGGAAGAGTTGCCTCCTCAAAGTAGAGTCTACCTTAATGACAGAAATGGAGTAAAGCCCCAGGGACCTCCATTTGCTGATGCTGACACAACTCAAAATGAGGAGGAACAACTGTAAACATCAATCAATAATTGGAACATAGAATGTATGTAGTATGAGTCTAGGAAATTTAGAAATCATTAAAAGGCAAATAGAGTACATAAACATTGACATCTAGGCATCAGTGAACTAAAATGGTCTGGCATGGCCATTTTGAGACAGATAATCATATGGTCTACTATGCTGGGAATGACAACCTAAAGAGAAATGGGGTTGCATTCATCATCAAAAAAGACATCTCAAGATCTATCCTGAAATAAAATGCTGTCAGTGAAATAAAATGCCTACAAGGAAGGCCAGTTAATATGACTATTCAAATTTATGCACCCACCACTAAGCCACAAATGAAGATAGGGAATATTTCTACCAACCTCTGCAATCTGAAATAGATCAAACACGAAATCAGGACATATTGGTAATTACTGGTGACGGGAACAGAAAAGTTGGAAACAAAGAAAAAGGCTCAGTAGTTGGAAATATGGTCTTGGTGACAGAAATGATGCTGGAGATCTCATGATAGAATTTTGTCAGACCAATGACCTTTTCATAGCAAATACATTTTTTCACCAACATAAACGGTGACTATACCCATGGACATCACCAAATAGAACATACAGGAACCAAGTTGACTACATTTGTGGAAAGAAATGACAGAAAACTTCCATATCAAATGTCAGAACAAGGCCAGGTGCTGATTGTGGATAAGACCATCAACTGATCACATGCAAGTTCAAACTGAAACTGAAGAAAATTAGAACAAGTGTACGAGAGCCAAGGTACAACCTTGAGTATATCCTGCCTGAGTTCAGAGACTACCTCAAGAACAGGTTTAATGCGTTAGACACAAATGATAGAAGAACAGACAAGTTGTGGCATGACATCAAAGATATCATTCATGAAGAAAGCAAGAGGTTATTAAAAAGACAGGAAAAAAGGAAAAAACCAAATTACATGTCAAAA
>VMDO01022828.1:0-32781 GCA_007922755.1 Pedetes capensis | reverse complement strand
GAGAGAGAGAGAGAGAGAGAGAGAGAGAGAGAGAGAGAGGGAGAGCAAGCAAGAAAGAGAAAAAGAGAGAAAGGGAAAGAGAACCAAATATAAAAGCAGCAAGTATAAACAACTAATGAATATTTGTCATCATAGTTGTTAGGTGCCCTTGAGTCACAACCAACTCATAGAGACCCTCATAGGGTTTTCAATGGCTGATTGTTTCCAGGATTGCTTCAGGCATGGATTGCCACATCCTTCTCCCATTTATACAAATGGTAGTCAGGGTTCTTAAATACAATTCTTACAAATGTTATATAGGTTTGAAATTATACCAAAATTGAAAATTATGGACAACAGAAACAAAAATAAACAGATACCTTACTTTCATTTAGATATTCTTAGATCATAGAACAATGTTGTTGTCAGGTGCCATGAACTCATAGGGACCCTACATAAAACAGGCAAAACACTATTGTGCTTTCTGCTATTCACTGGGTTTTCAATAGCTGATTGTATTTTGAGAGTGAGTTGCCAGGTCCTTCTCCCAAATCTACAGCATCTGGTGTTTCCAGGTGTTCTCCCATCAAATAACTAACTAGCCCTGACCCTGCTTAGCTTCTGAGATCTGACGGGATCAGATGCCACAGTGGCACAGCTGTAGATTATAGGACAATGTTGTTGTTGTTGTTGTTGTTGTTGTTGTTGTTAGGTGCCATGGAGTCATGTCCAACTCATAGCAACCCTTATAGGGTTTTCAATGGCTGACTGTTCCAGGATTGCCTCAGGAGAATTGCCTCAGAATTGCCATGTCCTTCTCCCATTCTTGCAGTGCTGGGAATCGAACTGGGAACCTCAGAGACTGCAGAGCAGTGCTCTACCAACTGAGCTAAATCCCAGCCCCATAGAACAATAGTTAAATATAAATCAAAAAATTTTGTTACATCAGAAAAAATGAAGAAGTTAAAAACTCAATAAGAATCACGGCCCAATGATTTTGGATAACTAGGATAAAAAGAAATACAGAGTGATATACAAGGTATGATTTAAAAATAATACAGTACATGTTTAATTTTTTTAAATGTACTATTGAGGGGATTAATGGTAATATGTCTTTTACTGTAGGAACTATTTAAAATTTAAGCATTCATGATATTTTATCACGTCTCATATATACATCTTTATTTTATGTTATCAATTCATACATAATTTATGTTATATATCTATTAAATACAGTTGTTGTTATTAGGTCCCAAGAAGTTGGGTCTGACACATAGTGACCCTCGTACAATAAAAATAAGTATTCTTTGACACTGTGCCATGGCTGGATCTATGTCAGTGCTTCCTTGCTATTTATATGGCTGATTGGTTTTGTTTGGTTAGTTTTGTTTTGTTTGTTTTTTCCAAGATTGTTTCAGAAGTGGGCTGCCATGTTCTTTTCCCTTTCTTACACTGCTGGGGATTAAACTCAGGGCCTTCAGAGAGCTTAGAAAAGCACTCTACAAACTGAGCTAAACCTCTGCCCCAAATACTTGTAAATAGCATTTAAGTTAAAATTTATATTTATTCATATGTTGTTGTTGTTGTTGTTGGGTGCCATCGAGTCAGAATCTGACTCATAGCGACCCTCATAGGGTTTTCAATGGCTGACTGTTTCGGGATTGCCTTGGGAGTGGATTGCCAGGCCCTTCTCCCATTTTTCCAGTGCAGGGAATTGAACTCAGGACCTCAGAGACTGCAGCTCAGCGCTCTACCAACTGAGCTAAACCCCAGCCCATTTATTCATATATTTATGTATTATTATATACATAAAATACAGAAGAGTGAAGAAAAATGTGGAATCTCCATTTCAATTTTTAAATGTAGTCGGCAAATTAAGCAATATAAAATTAAATAATGAATACTCAAAATAAAATTGACAATTAAAAATAAAAAATTGTTAAATAGTAGTCTTTAAAGGTTATCACTATAGAGGTTTTTTTGCCTTATTATAATTGGTTTTCTAAATCAAAAATTTCAAGAATTTTTTTTAATCCAGAGGAGGAAAATAGAAACAAAAAATCACCTTTAATTTATGAAACAATATATTTTCATTTATAACTATCTTATCCTAAAATCCAGGCTATTATTTAAAGAACTATACTTTGTAAACTACTTTATAATTAGATTCTCTTCTTACTAAATAGTAAATTTTTTGTCCAATGTTATCACCATTTTTATCATTATATTGCAAATTCACTTAGCTAATTAACATCCCATTGCTATGCTATGCCATCTTTCTTTTCTGTTTAAAATGTAAATTATCATCAAATATTTGCTACAAAAATAAAATACTGCAAAGGTCATTGTGCCTATGTTTTCAGTCGTAGCATAAATGTCTCCTTAGGATAAAATATCTAAAACTGGCACTGCTGGGTCAAATAACATGAGGTTATTAAGACTTGTTAAACCATATTTTATTAATACTAACACACACAATGTCCCTATCTGAACATCTCCAAAAACAGGCTGTTTTCCCATCACTGCAGCCAGCAGCACTGGTACCACTTTGTGCCCTACTTTGGCCCTAGCTCTCCATGTTTCATGTCTCCAGTTGAGTTATGTGGATTCTGGCTATTATACATGCTATGTGTAATTACCTTTTATAATGTCTTTGAAAAGACTGCACCAAAAGTTAACAGTGAAATTAAAAAATATATATATTGGAAAAAGGCATGGAAACAAGCAGCTAAAATATTCATTTTTGGAGGAGTTAGCACAACTCTTTTCATTTTTACAAAGCAACAATCAAGACATTTATAAGGAAAGAAAATACAAGTAGATAAAGATGAAGTAGATGAAGTCTTATAAGTCAGAACATACAATAGGATTGATTATTACATGACAAAGGATACAACTAAAGGCAGGAAACATTACAGATTTCCTTGAATAATGCAAACAACTCTACCAGGTCTTATTTCTAATTAACAGCAGCAACATGTCAGATGCCAACACTTGACATTTTTTAAAGGAGTTTTTAATCAGTAGTTCTCTTCAATCTTCAACTTATTTCAACCCCCTTTCTGTTTCCTCTTATACTCATTGTTCTGCAAATATGCACAGAATGAGCAGCTTTCCTACTCTATACTATATCGTATAGTCCTAAATTCTGGTAGTCAATACAAATATCCTTCAGCATAAGCATGTAGTAAGGACTTCTGGAGTCTTACTTTGCCTCAGCAGGTCACCAATGCACTGAAAAACTATAAGCCATGCCTCCTTTCACACAGATTACATTTTCCTTACTGGTTGATGAAAAAGTCCCATGTGATGAAAACTTAACCTTACCAAAATAAAGATATATGAACTCTTTCAATTCTCATATTTAAATCCTATCATAGTGTCACGGAGTAAAATTAGATTAGCTCAGTGTGATTTACTTTGCTCAGTTATGAGGGTTGTTACCCTCTTTTTTCTTTCCTTTGAGGTTTATGGCAATCAATTGTCTCTTTGATTTATTCCTCTATTTTCCTAGGTATCAAGGCAAACTGATTAATCTATAGCTTGTAGAGTCATCACTAATGCATCCTACTTCCTTCCTCCCTCCATTTCTCTCATCTCTCTCCCTCTTCTTGCTCTCATGCTCTCTGAATTTGCCCTTCAAGAACCATAACATAACCCTCTTTCACAATTTCTATTGCAAATATGACTTGATAACAATCTTAACTTCAAATCAGGATCTCCTGACATATAGAAATATTTAAATGTAATTCCCCTGCAGTCTATTAATTTAATTATACCAGTGCACAATTCCATATCCAGTCTATGCACCATGGTTACATGCCATATTGTGGCAGTCCCTAGCTAAAGACTATATTTTTTATTCATCCATCTAGGGAGAAATCAGGGACATATTTCTTAACTCGAGTGGGTTCTTGGTCAATCATTTGTTCCTTCTATTTTATTTAATTGAATCTTCAAGGAATTGGCAAATGGTTGTTCTAAATAGTTACCAGCCTTTGTTTTTTCAACACCTGCCCCATCTGCCCAGAGAGAAAAGCTAGAACATTTACTTTACTCATTCCACCCCACTATCAGTGAACACACTAAAGTGTGGCACATGTTATAACCTTCACTTCATCATTTCTTAGCCTCTGAAAAAATGTTGCCCTTTCCTTTGTATGTCTTTATACTTTGACCTATTGCCCATCCATGAAGTTACTCTAAGAATTAATTAGACGTACAAAACATTCATGTTCAAAAAAGTTCATCAGGATCATCTATAGTATTTATAATTGTGAATCCATAACAGCGACTAGAATCAAACAATTAGAGCTCAGTTAACTAAGTTGTGGTTTATGATACAATGCCATGCAGTCACAAAAATCTTGACTCAAATATCATTCATAGTCAGAAATCTTCAATATACATATCAAAAGAATATATTTTATAAAATAATATGTAGAATAAAATAGCAATTGTCTAAACACTTATAAATATGTTGTTCTTGTTAGGTGGCATTAGTTGGGTCCAACTCATAGCGACCCTCTGTACAACACATGAAACACTACTTGACACTGTGCCATATCTGGCACTATTTTCAGTGCTTCTCTGCTATTCATAAGATTTTCAATGGATGATTGTTGTTTTGGGGAGCAGAGTGGGTTGCCAGGTCCTTCTCCCAAGCCTGCAGCACCTGGTATTCCCAAGCGGTCTCCAATCCAAGTACTAACCAGGCCCAACCCTGCTTAGCTTATGAGAACTGATGGGATCAGAGGCCACAGTGGTATTACTGCAGGCACTTATAAATCTACATATATATATAAATTCAGAAAGATTGGAAGACTATGCAACACGATGGTAAAAGCTGTTGATTTAAATGATGTTAAAGTAATTTTATACCATTTGATATATAATACATGATTTATAAGTAATATTAATTTTTATTCATGGCCTAATTTTCAAAATCTTCCCCAAAATAGGTAACATGTTTTAATTTAAAAAAAAAACACAAAACATATAACATGTTACTTAAAAAAATACGAGTTTAAAAACTCAGAGGGAATAAAAGAAACAAAGCACATAGGTAAAAAACAATTACACAACTGTAAACCAAACAGAACTTCAGCAGTAAAAGAACTAGACACTACTAGACAAAATTGGGGCATAAATAAGTAGCAATTTTCAAAAGGTTAATAAAATATAACTTTTTAAATGTATATGGATAGACCTGTCAGCTGCCCCACTCATATTCAATTTTTCCCTCCTTAGTTGCTATATGCACTTTTATGCTCTTTGGTAGTTGCCTATGCAACGTGGATATAAGGGGTTGGAATTCTATGAGTGTATGAGTCTTAGAATGACAAAGATCCAAATTCTGTGGTGGCATTATAGATCCACCTTCATAGGTTTAGATCATCAAGACTTCCTATTTTGAGGGAAAAACAAAGTGCTGATTTCATTAAGCCACTCTGGGTACACACCAAAAACAATTCCAAAATGGTACACATTATCTGAAACAAATTAGGTAAAAATAAAGATTTTATCTGCCATAAGTTTAATGATTATTTGGCTAGCATATATTATTAAAATATTAGAATTTCACACGTCACATCACATTTTTAAAAAGGCAGAGTTTGATTCTCTCTCTTGAGAAGCCTGTGTCCATGTCATGGACATGTACTATCATTCTTTTCTTCTCTCTGAATATCCATGCTTAAATCTGATGCATGTTATGTCCCTTATTCCTAACTAATAAACCCATTAACTTTGTTTCAAAAAATAAAAATAATGACAGAACACAAAAAATGGAAATAATTGACACTGACATTGTTGTTGTTAGGTGCTGTCAAGTCGGTATCCGACTCATAGCGACCCTCATAGGGTTTTCAATGGCTGACTGTTTCGGGATTTGCCTTGGGAGTGGATTGCCAGGCCCTTCTCCCATTTTTATGGTGCTGGGAATTGAACTCGGGTCCTCAGAGACTGCAGCGCAGTGCTCTACCAACTGAGCTAAATCCCAGCCCAAACACTGACACTAGGATACATTAAAAATGACTCAAATAGAGAAATTTATATTCCACAAAAGGAAACATTTAGTAGTTTAATTCTGTTTAGTGCTAGGAAGGATATTTTTTAATTTCAAGTAATAAAATAGCTTGAATGCAGGTGCCTGGGGAACAGTTGCCTCCTCAAAGGCAACTGTTAATGACAGGGGTGGAGTAAAGTCCCTGGTACCTCCTTTTGCTGATAAGGCATGACTCACAATGAGAAGAAACACAGTGACTACAACAATGGGCTCAAACATAAAAAAATCGTGTGCATGGCACAGCATTGGGTAGTGTTTTGTCCTGCTGTACACAGGGTAACTGAGTCAGACTCAACTCAATGCCAACTCACAACAACAACAAAACCAAACTAAATTTAGAACTACAACCTTTCAAACCACAAAATACAATTAGAAGTGTGGAAGGAATATGAGATAAAATTAAATGGCTTTTTGCATCCTCTTGGATGCATGATTTTGATAAATCTATGCTGATTATCTTTGCAAGATAGTATGGTCATATTTTATAGCCTAGTCATATTCCAAAAAGAAGATACAAGAGTTATCACAAAGATTCATTCAATAGAGCATCATTAAATTCATAGCCCTTTATCCTACTGAATCAATACTTAACAATTTTTCAAGACATTTATTGAATGACTAGCTATTTTATGGATTTTGCTAGGTCTCAGGGGAGAAATGAGGAATGTTATACTTCAATTGTGAAAAAGCTCATAATTTGAAATGGGAGACATGCGAGGACACAACTATAATGCCATGTAAGTTGCAGCAGCAAAAGGAACAAAGTGTTGCAAAAACAAAGAAAATAGAACAATGGTTACGGTTTGGGGATCTAGGGGAAAAACTGCTTTTTTCCAGAAGTAGGGCTCAAACTCAGGGCCTTGCATGCATGCTAGGGAAGCACTCTATCACTGACTTATACCACTGGGCCTCGGTTTTTTTCAGACAGGATCTCCCTATGGAGCCCAGGCTGGCCTTGAACTGGTGATCCCACTGCCTTTGCCTCCTGAGTGCTGGGATTACAGGCACGTGCTACTATGACCAGGCAAATTTGGGGAAATTTCTTTGTTTTTGTTTTTTCAGCATTTTGGAATTGAAGCCAGGGCTAGATGCACTCCACCACTGAACTGCATCCCAGCCCTTTTTTTATTTTTTATTGAGTCAGGGTCTCACTTAATTGTGCAGGCTGCTCTGGCCTCAAACCTGCGATCCTCCTGTCTCAAGTAGCTGAGATTACAGGTGTGTGCCATAGCACCCAGGTAAGAAATTCCTTAAAAAGTATTTGCCCATTTGAACTGAAAGATATGAAAAGATATGATAAGCTAAAGAGTATAAAATTTAACGTGTAGGGGCTTTGAAGATTTTAACACTGTTACATGCCCAGAATCATACTTAGGGATCCCTCTACTGATGATGTGGCCTATGTCACAAACTACACCATGTAGAGTAGCTTTACTTTAGAAAAAGCAGACTGAAAATCTGACTTTTGTCTCCTAGAAAAGAAATGAATCCAAGACAAATTCTTACAAATGACAGAAGAGGCAGAACACTTAGCCCACTCTGTTAAATACCATAAAGGCACTACTATTTCAAATATCAAATGATTTGGACAAGTACATAAAGTCTACTATCTCTGACTAGCTGACAATGAAATTTGAGAGGAAAAAAAAAAACCAGGCAGTTTCAATAATCCTACTGGGAAAGCCGGATAAAAATTTGGCTGACCTAAATCCCTTTTGGGTTGCATTATTTTCCAAAGTAGCTTGTACTGCTTTGGGAAGCCCAGGGGACCTCTCTGTGCATGTGCAATCTAATTAAGCACATGTAGCAAGGACTTAATTGTGTAAAGCATTTTGCTAGGTACAGCACAAAAAGAACCCTATTTGACTTCTTTTGTATTTCATAGCTTATAAAAGGCAGACAGATGTAGACATAGATCTATAATTTAAGTTAAAAAAGGATATATTAAACTACAGAAACAGACAAAAATAAACAGACTGATATTGAATCATTCATGAGCATCAATAATTAGGACAACTTCTTGATTAGTTCCTTTTCAAGGGGAAACATAGTTAAGGGTCAGAAGATAAATGCCAGTGACCAGATCTCACTACTGAGACCCACTGGAGGAGAAGGAAGAGCACTGTCCTACTCAGGTTTCACAGCACAAGATGACAAGGTCACTTAAGCAATATGAGGCACAACATGACACAGGAGCACTATGCATGAAAGGAAGAGAAAAAGGGCAACCACAACCTAGCATCCATCTGGGGATATGAGCATCTTCTATTGGTGCTGTGACATTCTAACTGGTGCACTTAGCTTTACAGGCAGGTACTCATGAAGTTTCTAATACATTAAATAGAAAGTGTGAACCTGGACTGAGAAAGTAATGTGTGGAAAAGTTTTAGGTTGGAATGCAGTGTGATTCTTATATCTGAGACCAAGTACACAGTGTATGAGATCAGAATTCTTAAGTCCTCTGAATGACTTGCTTGATGGCAATCAGCCAAGCATGTCATCAGATCAGAATTCTAGATACTAAAGAACCTCCCTGTCCTTGAAGCCTGTCCACAGTTGTAAAAGAACACAGGAGCTACATGTTTGCCAATAAAGTACAGTCATGAATAAAATGGTAGGAATACATTTACTAAAACACTCAAAAAGGAAAAACTAAAAATTCTGCCAAAGAACTACATGTAATAATGTACCCATGACTCAAATATTAGTAACACTGTTCAAATAGAAAAATGATTTTTATACTTGCTTATGTTAAAAGAGGCTGTCTAGAAAGATTAGTTGGGCCTTATGAAAAGTATAGCTCTACATCAGATGCTGTTCATCCCTCAGTGAGGAAGTAATCCTCAGAAACAAGAATAAGAAAATCATTGTTGTGATAATTTGAGACTTTAGTAAGCCAGAGACTTGGCAGAAGGCAATCAGAAATGCAGATACACAGAAAAAAGATTTTTTCCAGTGGACCCTCAGGGTGTTAGAATTGCAAAAGGCACTCAGTAATTGCATGTCATGAGCACAAACCCATTGCTGAATACCCATTTCTAAGTTGTTATTAGGTACCATCAAGTCGTTGTCCGACTCATAGCGGCCCTATATACAACAGATGTGCTTCTCTACTATTCGTAGGGTTTTCAATGGCATATTTTTTTGAGAGTGGGTTGCCGGGTCCTTCTCCCAAGCCTACAGCATCTGGCATTCCCAGGCAGTCTCCCATCCAAGTACTAACCAGGTCCAACCCAGCTTAGCTTCCAAGATCTGACAGACACCACAGCGGGTACGGCTGAAGGCTGCCATATCTAAGTATGTGTCTCCTAATGAAATTTTGACAGTGCCTGATCTTGCATTTACACAGTGCCTTGAAGTAAGTGGATCTCAAAATGTCTGGCCAGATTTATTAACTGAATATGTATACTGAGTGTTTAAGAAGGAATCATTTCATGCTCCAATGAAATACAGTCACTACTCTATTAAAATGTGGCAACATTTTATGGGTTCACAATTTTACATTTGCAGTTATTGTGAGATGTAGCCTTTTGATCAAATAAAGTGGAGCAGTACTCTGAGAATTATAACAAAATGACAGATGTATGAAAATGATTAAAATAATGCAATAAAATTTTCCATGGCAATTAATAACATATATGTGATTTTTTTAAAAAAATACAGAAAATTTCTCGCCATCAGTTAAAATTTTTTTACTACATGGGAATATTAAGATGTGTTAGTGGCAGATGGGATGGTGAAAGGGTGTATGAAAGAGTATATGAAAGGCTTTGAGGTTAGCTAAAAATTAAAAACTATAGAGTGAAACCTGAGAAAAGTTATTATGGGGCCAAGGGGGCAACTCAATAGTAGACTATTATAAGAAGCCATGAGTTTGATCCTAGCACCATGAAAAATAAAAATAAAATAAATAATAAATGAAAAAGAAAAACCTAATAGTGAATTTGAATTTGGATAAAGAAGTTAAAGAATCTAGTTGACAAAACTTAAAATTAACTTCACCCAACATAGGTTAAAAACAAACTCCATAGCTAATAAAGCAACTGAAAGTCATGAATAAATGTGAATTATCATAAGATCAGTACTTTATATTTAGCTTGACTGATGACCTAGCATGAGATGATAGAGGCCCACACTCAGAAACAATCAGCAACCCACAAATATGAAAACTAGACTTTCAGTAGGAGCCCATTGTAAACACACACACATGCCCACAGGCACTCACATTCCAGCCCTGCCATATGCCAGGAAACAATAAATCTTTGGTTTAGTGCTGGTCAAAAATATATTGAAAAATCAATTATATTGCTCAATATTTCTATATCGTGGTTTTACTTATAACAATGGAGAACATTTTTGGTGGGTTGTTAACTTCCAAAATACTTGGTGTTAAATAAAATGAAAACTTTTCAGAATTAAGCTTGTAAGGTTAATTATCAGTGGACTCTCACAATATAAAATAAATAGAGGTGGTCAGTGTTTTGGTAGATAAATGCAACCATACAAGAAAATGAAATCAAACCAGGCAAACTGGTACCCATCTATAATTCCAGTGACTTAGGAGGCAATGGCAGGAGGATAAGGAGTTCTGGGCCAGAGGCAACCTGTGTAGCGTAAGGAGACCCAGTGTCAAGATAAAAAAAAATAAAAGGGCTAGGGGTGAGGCTCAGTGTAGAGCGCTTACAAAGTATGTGTGAGGCCCTGGGTTCAGCCCCCTAGTACCACAAAAAAAAAAAAAAAATCAATTGTCAGTGATTTAATATAACTTTGACTGAAAATGATTAACCTCATGCAAGGTGCCCAGATATGGCAGGAGTTATTACTTGATTTTAAATTCTTCTTACATAGTTACTGAAACTTACAATAAAGATTTCTTCTTAATCACCTTTAAAATATATAAGTGGCGCACAAAACTTCACAATGCGAGGCAACAGTAGCACAAAGGAAATGCAAGCTGAGGCCCCAACGTTATTTTCAGACAATACTACAAAATGTCTTGAATCAGAAGGAGTAAATTAATGATAGGTTATTTAAATATTTCATTAGTTGCAATATGAATTATTTTTAAAAAGATAAACATATATACTATCTAATAATTTATAACATCATACATCACAAACTCTTAAAAAATTTAGTATAATTTTCCTTTATCAGTTTTTTTACATCCTTCAATATCATTGAATATGTTTTTAGAGTTGAGGAAGTGGTGGGTTACATTAAAAAATTAGTTCTGGTACATTTCAATATTGTGTAAATGATTTAGAACTAAATCAAAAACAGCATGAAACATCATTAGATTCCCACCAGCAGTTTATTAATTTATGTATAATTATCATTTGCACAAATTATTGTGAAGGGAATGACAAACTACTCTCAAAACAACATAGTCCTCTCATATGATAAGAAAAGAATTAGAATTCAAATATTTCTACATGGGAAATCAATTATAATTTATTTCAAATTATGCTTTCTTCTAAGTTAAAGAAATAGCAAGTTTCCAATTATTTATAAGTATGATTAAAACAAGAAGACATCACACACTGAAAATGAAATCTGAAATCTATGTCTCTACAGAATGAAAAGTATTTCATCCTTTTCATTCAGGGATGAAGGCTAAGATGGTAATAAGTATTAAATTACTTATGATTTTTCATATTCACACACACATAAAGCATTCATCATTCAATTTCTCTAAGGATCACCCACAAGAAAAAAACATTACAAAGCTGATAAAAAAAACTAAGGAGAAAAAGTGAAGGATAGTCACATAACTTAACCAAGAACACCTAATAAAAATCAGCAATGATGTTGAACTTGTCCAAATCATTGGAATTTCCTAAATAAAGTTAAGATGCTTATGACACTATTTCTAACATAGATGCACTTTTTTCAAAGTGATATTTCAGTATAAGTATTATATATAGTGTTCAAAATATAATATTCATCATACTATGAATATACCATTACCTCCATACATTTATTTCCCTTCTGTCTTAAATAAGACCTCTAAATATTTTACTAACACAGTTATACTTTTTCTATTTCACTTGGCTTCAATCCTATTTTCAACTTCAATTTATTGTCACCTAGGGCCCCATTTTGCAGTAAGTCCATTCCATAACTCTTTCAGGTCTAAGACTTTGATTCTAGCAATCAGTTAAGCAGGCCAGATTTACTAGGCAACTATCACACTAAATGCCAGTAAAGGACTATGGAAGAAGTGAGGCACTAATAACAGCTAGCTTTTATTGAGCACCTGCTATGTGCCAAGCACAGCAATCAGTGCATTACATGCATTTTCACTTTAACCCTCATGCAATTACAATTATTAGTTGGATGAAGATAAATAGCTCATGGTATTTAGAGAATCAAGTGAACTAAAAGTATATAAAGTACTTAAAAGAGAATTTCTTGTTCAGTAAGAGGCATGTATTGCATTAGTGCTTGCTATTATGACTATTACACCCATTGGAAAGGTGAAGTAACTGGGGCTGGGGATGTAGAACAGTGGTAGAGCACTTGCCCAGCATGTGTAAGGCTCTGGGTTTAATATTCTGAACCCCTAAAATATTAAATTAAGTTAAATTAAAATATGAGGTAACTAAATTCCACAAAAGCTATATAACTATATTCTGTCACACTGCTAGCAGATAGATGTCAAAATTTTCCAACTATATTTGTATGAGACCAGGTTCCACAGTCTTAAACTTGGGCCTTTATACTTAACTATGTTTTACTGCCTCCTCCTAGTTTGACCCTCAACATTTTTCTTATCTTAGAATCAAGGAGATGTTAACATGCTGAAAAGTTCTAATTAATTGCCAAGAATTTCTTCTTTAATAAGACTTAATGGACCTCCATTTTATCAAATCACATGAGATAATAAGACAAGGAAGCTCTAACTGCCCTCCCAAGACAAAGTAGCTCTAACTTCCCCCCACTCGGAATCACAGTGCAAAAAACTGATCATTCAGAAAATGGTAAAAGAGTGTAATCTGGGAAAGAGAAAGAAACTGTAATCACATATATCTATAGCAACCAGATATTCAGTATTTGTTTAACCTCAGTTCTCCACAATCCCTTTTTGTGTTACTCATATCCCAAGTTTTGGGAGGTATCTTGGAAGCTTCCTCCTTTCTCTCATTCATATTCATATTCATTCTCACTCATATTCTCTCTCCCCCCCACCCTCCCTCCATCTGTCTGTCTCTTTACCTATCTATAGAAAGCTAGCCTGCAGCCATATACCACTGTGGTATCCAATCCTATCAGATCTTGAAAGCTAAGCAGGGTTGGACCTGGTTAGTACTTGGATGGGAGACTGCCTGGGAACACCAGGTTCTATAGGCTTCAGAGAAGGACCCAGCAACCCACTCCCAAAAAACAATCTGCAACTGAAAACCCTATGAATAGCAGAGAAGCACTGATAATAGTGTTTCACCTATTGTATGTAGGGTCACTATGAGTTGGACACCGCCTCAAAAGTACCTAAGAATAACAACAACATAGAAAGCTAAGTTTAGGTATATGCACACATATATTAGTTTGCAGAATAGATGTTCATAGTGAAAAGATGCTAAGCACACACAAACATGCACACACACAGAATTCTAACAACTAGTAGGTAATCAATTTCTTGTGAGATCCATCTGTATACTCACGTTCATTAGGAATAGCTAGCATCTTTAAAGCAACTACTCATGATCAGCTACAAAATTAAAGCACTAGCCAAATGATAAGAAACAGTGAAAATTCCAAGAGCAGCTGCCAATTTAAGATGGCAGTAGCTTCACATCTGTGTAATGCTGAAATGGCCATGTTTCTTCTACAATTCTTCTGTGTACCTACATGCATATCAGGTAATCACATTAACTTATATAATTTAATAATGCAGACAACTAAAAAATTTACCATCTCTATCTAGAAACCACTACAAAATGCTGTTTAAAATTATTGTTTAATGCTTTGAAAATGTTCAGGAAAACAGAAGTGAAATAGTAATAGGATATTTTAATGAATTTTCTGGAAATGCTCAGCATTTTTATATTAGTAATTTTTTAACTATAAGATAATAAGGCCTTGAAGAATGAAAAAAATTAGCAAAAAAGTCCTATTTAAAAAGTGATGACTACAGACTATAAATTAAAAACAACCACAGTGCTCATGTTGAGTGGCTTATAATCCCAGCCACTCAAGAGGCTGATGCAGGAACATCACTAATTTAAGACCAGAAGCAGCCTGTGACATTTAGAGAATTTTCAATTTTAAAAATAATATAAAAGGGGGCTGGGGTGCAGCTCAGTGATAGAGTACTTGCCTACCATGTGTGAAGACCTGGTCTCAACCCTTTGCAAAAAGAGAGGGGGAGGGGGGAGGGAGAAGAACAGAAAAGAAAGAGAAAAAGAAAAAAGAAATTAAAGATGCATGATTCTGATCTGACTGGTAAACTGTTAGCTACAAATTAAAGAACCAAAATTAAAGAAGATGGAGGACAATGGTCAAGAAGGCAAGAAACACCTTTACTTTAATAAAGAGCTAGAGCAAGTTAGACTATGAATTGGCCAGAGTAGTGGTGTAGACCTATAATCCCAGGGATTTGAGAGGCAGCAACAGCAGGATCGATCGACTGCAAGTTTAAGGCCAAAAGCAGCCTGGGTAACCTAGCCAGATCCTTCTCAAGATAAAAGATTTTAAAAAGGGACTGTGGATGCATCTCAGTGGTACAGCACTTGCAAAGTATACACATGGCCCTGGGTTCAAGCCCCCAATACTGGGGAAAACAAAAAACTTCTGAATTGGTCTTGAACTTATCAAACCCAGAAAAACTGCAATTTATTTTATTCTCAATGAAAATGGCAAGCCTATCTTTAGGAAAATAAATACACATTAGAATGTAAAGTGATACTGGGTGTTGCTCCATCTTAAAGATGAGAAAACTGAGATCCAAGGAACTTAAATGACTTGCTAGAGCTCATTAATAACTTTATCAGAACTAGAACCTGAGATGCCCAGGCTGACCAAGAGCCCCGAGTCAGCCCGAATGACCCCCTTTTCTTAGGATTCTGTCTTACAGGTGCCACTCCACAAATTCCTTTAAAGATCACTAGATCAGAATGCTCTGGGCCAGAACAAAGGGCTGTAGATATGGGAGTAACTTCTGAGAACTTCCAGACCTCAAGATAACACAAATAGCATACTTTAGCAACTCAAAACCTCACCTTATCTGACTTTCACTCTCTCCACCCCCCACTTCCCTGCTTGTAATACACAATAAAAACCTTTACCCTGCAAGGAGTTGGGGGTCCCAACACTGTGCCAGTGAGGTGTGGTACCCTGGAGCTTAAGCTTTAATATTGCATGTTCTTTGTTATTGCATGCAACTTTGGACTCCCTGGTGGTCTTTGGGGAACTTGAACTTTGGGCACAACAGAACCCAATTCTGTCATTTTAGCCCAGTGAGATAGGAATGTAGGGAAGGACTGCTACATCAACATCAACAAAATTTCCAAGTGTTGATGTTTCTTTACATAATGCACCACCCTACTTGGGCCCAACCAGTATTTCTTCCTGGAAAGAATCACTTTCAATTGCCTATTAGCTCTACAACAGAATCTATAATTTCAATTATCTTTAGGAGCAGGGTGACTCAAAAGAGAGTCATTGAAATCTATAGAAATTGGAAATGTGCCTATTTACTGAAGCACAATCACTTTAAAAAAATGAAAATATCCTTTGACAAAATGGACTCAAGGGGCTGGAGTTTAGCTCAATCTATAGAGTGCAGTTCGGTGTACACTGAGACCCTGGGTTCAATCCTAGCACCGCAAAATGAGAGAAGGACCTGGCAGCCCACTCCAGAAACAATACTGAAATAATCACTCATCAAAAACCCTATGAATAACAGAGAAGCACTGACAATAGTGCCAGGCGTGGCACAGTGTTGGGGAGTGTTTTGTTCTGTTGTACACAGGGTCCCTATGAGTTGGTCCCAATTCCATGGCACCTAACAACAAATAGACCCAAAGTATTTAAGACATTATCTAATTCATCTCACAGCACAGAATCAACTTCTCCATAATCTTCCTCCTAATAGTCATTATCCCTATTAGTTATTTTTGTAACTTTAATATTGTATCATCACTATTCTTTCTCATATTAACTACAGACACTCTCCTTTGAGTCCCATTTTGTCCTATGCTGACATACTAATCCCTGTCCTTCCATTCAGCTCTCTTATCCACATACCCAACTCCCAGCCTCTACCATCTGAATATTTACTGTGATATTGCCAGTGTTGATGTTTTCATTCTGTTCTACACTCATGATTATCTTCACATATATGTAAAGAGTAATTGAAAGCCAATCAAAAGTTGAAAATAGTATTGAAAATATAAATAGCACTTACATTTAATACTGATCATTTCAGAGCCAACTAAAGTTCTATGCTTATTTTCCTTTCTTGTATATTCTTTACTCTTTCCTGGAACTTCTAGCATATTTTTTTCCCCTTGTACTTTTCTTTTTCCTGCCAAGTTCTCCTGAAACTCAAAACATTCTACAATGCTCCCCTTTTGTCCCAGAACCCCCTACCAACTAAAGCAATTAAAACAGTATGAATTATTTGCTCCTTGAGACTACTTCACAAATATGATACCATGTCCTTCTCTCTTAATTACACTTTGCTGGGATTTGACCTCAAGTAACTTTGTTTGAAAGGTTATATTTGAAGAAAGTATTCTTTTTTACCTTTAATTATAATTTATAATTCATTTATCTTCAATTTTCTCAAAAGATATTTATTCTACCCTTGTACTTGGTTGATTTTTTGGCTAGATATAAAGTTCTGAATTGTAAATCATCTTCCTTTAGAAATTTGGGAATTATCCTCTTAATTTTTTCACACATGCTCCATACTTTGTTTTCTTACCAGACGTCCAATTAGTAGAAAGTCATCCTTCACAGAGAATTACTGTGACTTTTTATTTTCCAAATTTTCTTTGTTTGTATTACTAAGAGAATTTCTCCATTCGAAATTACAAATTTTCCTGAGGATGTTTGAGAACTACTGCTTTGAAAATACTGCTTTAGTTTTTATTGTTGTTGTTGTTGTTAGGTACTGTGGAGTCCCTATCGGACTCGTAACGACCCTACGTACAACAGGCTAAACACTATTGTCAGTGCTTCTCTGCTGTTCATAGGGTTTTCAATGGCAGATTGATTATTGGGAGCAGATTGCCAGGTCCTTCTCACAAGCCTGCAGTATCCAGTGTTCCCAGGCGGTCTCCCATCCAAGTACTAACCAGGCCCGACCCTGCTTAGCTTCCGAGATCGGATGCCACAGGACTACAGCTGCAGGCTGGGATTTAGCTCAGTTGGTAGGGCACTGTGCTGCAGTCTCTGAGGTCCTGAGTTCAATTCCCAGCACAGCAAAAATAGGAGAAGGACCTGGCAATCCACTCCCAAGGCAATCCTGAAACAGTCAGCCATTGAAAACCCTAAGAGGGTTGCTATGAGTAGGATACCAACTCAATGGGACCGAACAACAATTAGTTTTTATTATCTATCCAAAACAATTTGCCATTGAACACCCTATGAGGCTCACTATGAGTTGAACCTGAATCAGGAGCACTTAGCAACATTTTATTTTTAAATTATTTTAACTTCCAATAATTTTTTTATTCATTTACTGTTCCTTTTCTATACCATCCCCTTTTTTATGAATGTAAATTTTCTTGAAGCCCTTCAAAGATCTAATTATTTTTAATCTTTTATGACCCCTTAATTATCTCTCTCGTAATATCATCAAGTTGTTACTGGTTTTCATTTACCTTGGTCTCTCTTTTTAAAATTTTGACATTGTAAACATATCTTAACATCTTTTTAAAATCATTTTTAAGTATATATGATCCTTGGTTGCTGGTTTGTACGTAAGAATGAAAGAACGAAAAACGCTGAACACTCTATATTGAGTAGGTTTTGTTGACTAGAAGATTTGCTTTAGGATAAGCAAGGAGGTCATCATTAGGCTTAAAGGCCATGAATACCAAAATAAATGGGACTTTATGGTTCTACAACCCTTCCCTCATTGTCTTCTTGTCACTTGACAGTTCACGCAATTTCATTAGTGTGTTCATGGTAAATGGTCTTGTAGGGTCAGAGAGAAACTCACTACAGGGATGTTTACATGGGTAATAGGGTTGGTGAACAGAAGGCTGGCAATTAGATCTATGTGTTTGATTATTTTGTTACAGCCTCAGTGTTTCATTTATGACTTCTGCTTTTCTTGGCATTGATGAGCCTCGAGTCTTTGGGGGCTTGTTAATGGCAAAATGGTTCACTCCTTGATTTCAGGCCACTGTCCTGTATCCCAGTTTCTTCTGCCTCCTTGTACGCCATCCAACTTGTAAATTTCACATCTCTTTAACCACTTAATTTAATACCAAATGCATCTTTGCATAGAGATAGTCTTACCTCCTCCTATTAAAGTGGATATATATCTATTAAAAAGCACCACTACTAACCTAAAGAAACTACCTTTAAAACACCAAAAGTGAAGAAGACTCAAGAACAAACAAAAGCATTACACTGTTGCATATCACCATAGTCACAATGGTAATAATGTTCTTTAGAGTGATTCAAACAATGCTCTCTGTTAAAGTAAATGCAAATTTCCAATCAGCAATAATTTTAAGATACACAGGGTAAAAATTGTATCACTGACATCATGTCTCTAAAATGCCTAATACTCTTCTTTCTGTGTGGAATAAGTTAACTGATTAACACTCTCAGAATAAAAAAAAATTGATTGAACTTCCAAATTATTTAATGAGACAGTTGCAAATATCTTATATTTGAGGAGGTTATTTTTCTTTACAAAAGGAATGGAAATGATGGGTACATGTTATTCCACTTGAATTAGAATTTTATATAGATAATATGAATTTGAGCATTGTAGAAGCAAAATGGGCCTATTGTGGTCTTGCTTCAGCAAATGAAGTGTCTCATAACTAGCGATCAATTTGCTAATTCAGCTGCACCATCCAATTACCTACAATTCATCTCAACTTAGTGTACAACAAAAGTCTTTTAAAAATCTATGACAAAATATCTGTTCTAGGTTACCAAGTACAATAAATAATATCTACTAACCCCTAAGTCTAAGAGGGGGGCAGCCACAGAACACAAATTATTAAAATTGTTCATCACAATCTACCAGCATCATAATAAATTTCTGACATGAAGTCAATAATGTAGTTACTAATGAAATGTATATTGGCTCCTTTAGAAGGAAAATCTGACCAAAGAATGACAGGATTGTGTGTCAGCTGAAATGGGCACCCACTCAAATAACACAGCATCCCTTTAGAACCAAGAGCCTGCCATATGCCAAGTGACCACAGGGCCCAAGTACAAAGTTCTAAAAGTAGACAAAGTTAATGAGACGTGAATTTAGCCTCCCACTAAATGACCCAGATGCAAGAGATGTAGTCTTGTCTCTTAGCTAAGTAGAATCTTAATGAGAAAATGGAAAGAAGCTGTTCCTTGTTTATCTAATCATTAACAGAATCAAGAACACCTGTATAATCCAGTCCTGCTACCTGAGGACTTACTAAGCTATAGAAGAAAGACTATTAAAAGGAGAAATTTAATGAAGACAGAAAAAAGTAAGAAAATGTTACAAGAAAAAGAAAAATAATATTGAGAAATAAAAAACACAATATTTACTTCAGAAAAACTTCAGAGGCATATTTAAAATCTGCAGGATATAAGTAAAATTTAAACCATGATCAGTGACAAGCTAGTTTCTAATATTTTTCATGACAAGTGATGTACAGTCTCATTTGAGAATGAACTACCTAAAGAGTCAAAGAAATATGAGCCTGAACATTCAGAAAAAGAGATGGAATCTGCTATGAGGAAAACAGAAAAGATTATACTAAGTCTTAAAACTAAGATAAACCCTCAATTCACTATAGCTTGAAAATAGTATTGTGTCTAAGTGTAGACATTTGTTGTTTTAAAAAAATCTAGGCAAGCAGAGTGACTTATTGGGTGTACAGAATTCAAATAACTTACATAATCTAATTAAACATCAATTAGTCTAACATTAAATTTTTGCTAAGGAGGCTAAAGAAAAGACTAACAGTAGATTAAAAAATTCAGGAAGTCTTTCAAAATCAATCAAAGGCTAAAAATAAGGACAAAATGAACCTCACCAAGGTTTCACACATGAATTTTACATATTATAAGTAATTACAAATTATTATAGATATTCTATCATATAAAAAAGCTTGCAAAAACATACTTTGGAAAAAGATCTGGAAATTTCAGCAATTTCCCCAATTTTTTCAATAAATATAAATATTTTCTAATGTAATTTAAAGAATTTGTCAAGAGTATTGCAGGAAAACAAGCTATTTCTTATTTAGTTCAGTTATAAATATACCTGTTCATTATGAATCTTCTTTACAATGAAGGAAAAAAGGAACAAATGATTTGTGGTTTACTAACCCAAAGAAACAATTCCAATCCTCTAATCATTTCTGCATTGAGGCAGTAAACTAAGGCTAAAGCAATTGCTAACATCTTTCCTACGTCCAAATTTTATTACTCAGACCCCCAACTAGAAAGAAAATGAAAGATGTTGTAAGTATGATGTCTCCTTAAGTCACAGTTATGACCACCATGCTTCTCTGTGGTGTGCAGGGGCACAGGGTAGGTAGAATACCATAGTGGTTCAGAATAACAAGAGTTTCCAAGAACCATCTACAGAATGAATTTTTCTGTGATCAAATTTTCATCAGTTGACTAAAGTCATTAAACTATAAAAATAAGTTTAATACAGAAAAACATATAGAGAGCTAAACTTATTCTATTTAAACAACTATTATTTTGAGATTCAGTTCTTCCACCTTAGTTGGTATTAAAATGTCTACTCATAAAATTACAGCACTGTAAGTAGACATTTTAAGTCATTCTTACTGTGCAAAAGAAAATGTTCACATTGAGGTTAATATTCAATTTTTTTTTCATATTACTAATGAAAATGTCAGACTGAGAACTGTCAGAACACTGGCCTGAGAAACAGAAGGAACCTGCATCATTCTTAGTACTGAGACATGTTACCTATGTTATTCTGAGCAAAGAAGTCGCCAAGTGATACGATGGGGACAATAACAACTAATTATTACTCACATGATCATCATCATGGCAAAATGTGAAAAGGTGTCAAATATTTACCTACTACAGTGACAACTACAAAGTCAGCATCCAATAAATTTAATCAATTTATAACCCAATTGACCAAGGAAAGGATATACTGCCACATGCATTTTGTCCCATTTTTCTTTAAACTAATGGTAGTATTGCATTGAGGTCTTCATAGTCATCTAAATCTCATCCTTTCTATCTGAAAATAATTATGTAATAAAGACATCATGAGAAAATTAAGTTATTAAGCTTCTGATCTACAAGAAGCATAATAATCCTCATATGTCAAAATCTATTTTATTAACAACAAAAGAAGAGATGCACCACTTATAAAATTAAGGCCATTAATATAAGGCAAGAGGCTAAACCGACATTTACAACTATCTCTGTGGTGTAACTTTGATGATTTTTGATTGGATGGGCTGTGCTTTGAATTCTTCTTTCTGTTTACAGTAGCTCCCCGCCACATGTATTATGTTCACCCAAGTTCCAATGAGGAACTTAATCACACCTTTCCTTTAATGTTCTACAAGTGCTTAAGTAATATTAAGTGACAATTCAATGTAGTATAATGTATGAAATAGTTGTTCTTATTTGGTGCCATTGAGTTTTGTCTGACTCATAGTGACCCTCATAGAGTTTTCAATGGCTGATTTTTTCGGGGTTGCTTTGGGAATGGATTGCCACACCCTTCCCCCAATTTTGCGGTGCTGGGGATCAAACCTGGATCCTCAGAAAGTGCACAGCAGCACTCTACCAACTGCGCTAAACCAAAATAGGGTCACAATTAATTCCCTGTCATTTTAAAACCTTGACATGATATACCATGTACAGCTCCCATCCATCTTAATAGTTGTTGTTGTTGTTGTTAGGTACCCTGGAGTCATGTCCAACTCATAGTGACCTTCAAAGGGTTTTCAATGGCTGATTGTTTCAGAATTGCCTCCGGAGTGGATTGCCACATCCTTCTCCCATTTTTGTGGTGCTGGGAATCAAACTCAGGACCTTGGAAACTACATAGCAGAGCTCTACCAACTGAAATAAATCCCAGCCCCTATCTTAACAGTTGTTGTTGTTGTTTAGGTTAGGTTAGGTTAGGTGCCTTGATGGGTATCCAACTCCCAGCTCATAGCGACCCTCATAGGGTTTTCAATGGCTGTTTCAGGATTGCCTTGGGAGTGGATTGCCAGGCCCTTCTCCCATTTTTGCAGTGCTGGGAATTGAACTCAGCCTCAGAGACTGCAGTGCAGTGCTCTACCAACTGAGCTAAATCCCAGCCGTTGTTGTTGTTGTTGTTGTTGTTGTTAGGTGCTGTCAAATCGTGTTTGACTCATAGGGATGCTCATAGGGTTTTCAGGGGCTGATAGTTTCAGAATTGCCTAGGGACTGGATTGCCAAGTCATTCTCCCATTTTTGCAGTGCTGGGAATCGAACTCGGGACCTCAGAGATTGCAGAGCAGCACTCTACCAACTGAACTAAATCCCAGCCCCCATCTGAACAGTAAGCACTCAAAAATATAGAGAAACCTGAGTATTTAACATGGCTTATATGTGGCTAAGGTTATAGCACTATAGTAAAGCCCTTGCCTAGCATGTCGAAAGCCGTGGATTTGATGCCCAGTCGTCGTCGTCATTGTCGTCGTCATCGTCATCATCATCATCATAATATGATCTCAAATACATTTACATGATCACCATCATCATCATCATAATATGATCTCAAATACATTTACAACCATGACAGTAACAGCCACTACTCTTCTTACATCCCTTTCAAGCTATCTTGGGAAGATTAACCACCAGCATAGAATTTTGTTAAATACCTGATATTTTGAATATTGTTTTAGTTTCATGTGAAGGGTAGTTGATTATAGTAGGGTAGACATTAAGAGGGAGCCTGATACTTTATCAAGACTATACTCAAGTGGATGTTTCAATGAAGTTGGACTCTTGAAGGAAAAGCATTTCTCCCTAATTTACATTTTAAATTTTAAGCCCCATGAACCCTTCAATAATCTGTAGGAGTACCTTTTAAAAGTGAACAACTTCAGCTTAAATAAACATGTCTGAAGTTATACTTTTAAAAAATCAGAAAGCAGCCCAAAATGAATTTGGGGACATTGGAGCATAAATTAATTAGAATCGTGCAGCTATCTTTAGATACCTGTAATCATTTTTGGTAATCAAGATAAGATCAATTAAACATACTATTATTAATATACTGTATTGAAAATGTACACCTAAATCTGAATCAAGGAGAAACAAATATCAAATAAAGTCTGTCTTATTTATACTTTTGCTTTCAAAGACAATTGCTTATAATGCTCCAAGTGAATGACCAACTATTAAAGAATTAATGTGTGTATCAATTTCACCAATGTCCTCGAAATCGCCAAGTACTAAGTTGAAAAACAGAAAGCTAGATTCTTCAAAAACAGATATGCTGGTTATTAAGTCACAGTGGTTCATAGTTAAACAATGTACCTTAAAATAGAAATTGTAAGTAGAAGTCTAATTTGTTAAAATGATAGTTTACCAAAGCAAAAAGTGCCAGATCTTTAAATGTAATTTACTGTTTCAACCACATATGTTGTTGTGAAGGTGGTGTATCTGGTTGGGGAGGGTATGTTGCTTTAATAAACACCATCAAAGAGATCATCAGAGTCAACATGAGTACATATGTTTAAGTCTTCATTTGATGTTTCACGTGTTTATTCTGGTAACAAAAGCAAAACGAAAAACTCAGAGCCAAAGCTCAGGTAAAATCCTTTGATAAGTAGGCATATGGTTACTCAGCCTTCAAAGTAGTGATACTATTGGATTCCATTTGCTTTGAAATGTAGGTGACTCTCTTGAGAAGCCCACACACAGCCCTTAGCTATGTGCAACTGCTCTTTTCTTAAGCATCTCTCTAAACGTCCATGCTTTAAAGTACACTAAAACCTTTTCTTAATGAACTCCAACTTTGCTTCAAAATAACAAAAGATTTAAGATGTCTACATGTTCCTCCTAGCAGAAAAAAAAATTCAAGAAGGTGATATGTTAAAAGTCACAATTAACATTTTGTGGTTTATTACAAAAAGTGTCAACTGAGAGCAGGATGTCTAATAAAGCAATTTCATTAAAGGATACAACTATAGCAACTATGTATTCATAAATTCTGAATATATATCAGAAATATGTAGTGTTGTCATTTATTTTACAAGATTAATTCTACTCATGCTTTTTCTCTGTTGTTTCCTTTACTGTCCTTGTTATTCAGAAAAAGCAGTATTTGCTTCATTTGTCCAATTAGAAAGAATAAAAATACCTACTTGTTGCTTGTTCCCTCATCTTCTTCTCAAAATGCCCATAAACTTCTCATAAACTCACAAACTCTATCACATGGAAATACTCCTGTTAAAACTACCAATTTTAGAAATCAAGTGTGCATGATGCATTTCGTTCTGATATAACTTTTTAATCTGAAAGGAATGCACATTAAGTTAAAAAGTTAAATGTGTAAGTTAAATCAGTAAGAAATTAAAGGCAAGTCAACCAGTATCAGAATTTCCACTTTCATTCTCCTTGCTATTTTTAAATACAAATATTGAGTAAAAGAGAAAATCAAGTAATTTGTAACCAATATTTTTAAAGAGAAATTGACTTAAATATGCTCCTGCACAATACTCAAGGTAAATCACCAACCATTTTAAGGGGGTGATTAACATATCAAAACAGAATACAGCAGCCCATGAATTATACCAGTATTTTGAATCAGCAGGCATTGTGTTTCCAGGGACCTTGACAAATTCTCATAAACATGTAGTATCACACATCTCATATATATTTGAAGCAGCAAGGAAATCTATAAATTATTTAAGGTAAGTGATTCAGCTTATAAATCATTTTCTGGCCCCCAAATATTTTAGGATGATACATTTGTTCTTTATACTAAAAGAGAGAACTTTTCACTTGTTAAAAAATGCACCAAAGTATTCACCCAAAAAATGATGTCATGTTCCAGTTTACTTTCAGGTATGAAGGCTGAGAGATGCCACCCATGAGAGCCTCTAAATTCATTTCCACAAAGGCCATCAGCCAAGTTAAAATTTTGCAGAAAGGGACAAAATCAAGCAGTGAGATAGGCTAGAAAAAAGACTTCCATTTCAGTATCTCTGACCAGTCCTCAATTCCAATTCAAAGAAAATTAAATGAAACAAAAAAAGGAAGTAAAATTCAGTTTCTAGTATGTAAGTTCATTAGCATAGGTGGGTGACTTGGAAACCTATAATTAGCTGCATGCTAATCAGTCAACCAACAAGTTTTCATTAAGCACTTACTTAGCTTTCCCATGCTGCCCTAGGCTCTGCATATCTGAGACAGCATCCAGTTCCGCTCTGGACTTTCTGATGCAGAATTAATCTACACCAATACCATGTAATTCTTTTGGAAAAGCTCTCTTTTCTTTCTCTCCAAACCTGATTTGAGACACAGTGCCCCTACTGAAACAAGTAAGGTAAACTCTGGAATGGAATGAGCATCATAGAAATGGTGAATTAAAAGCATTTATTAAACAAGCAGGAGCAGCCAAGAAAATTGTCAATGGAGTTGAAAGTGGGAAGGGGCACAAGAAACAAATGTGAAATCTTGGCTTATGGTAAACAGTACAGAAAATGCATCTTTTTAAACGTTCAAAGAGTGCCTTAGACTACGAAAATGATCCAGATCCATCTCTCTCAAGTCAAATGAACAGTTTCAATATTAAGGTTCTAATTCTGCAGGAGAGGAGGAGTTTGCACAGATCAGGGGAAAGGAAAGATTACTAATGCAATGCAAAAGTCATTGAGGAAAAGAAAAGGGTGTGTATAACACAAGATGATCACTAGAAGGTGAGGAGTCCAAAGTAAATCACCAATAGGTTGACCTTACTTTTCAATATTCTCAAACCAAAAGGTTTCCTTAACACTAGAGGGCATGAACGCAAACATGCAAAGAGGGGTTGGGGGGAAAAGAAACCTGAGCGAAGGCAAATTTCATATAAAGCTGAAAATCTGGGACCCCAAAGAAAACCAGAAATTTCAGAGGGCTAAGGTAGGCAAGTGTCATCAGCCCTACAAAGTCGCGATGCCAAGATGGAAAGAGTGACTATGATCTCTCCCAGGGAAACTGGTCTCCTATGGGCTAAAAGCGTGAGGCGGTTTAAGGCAGGCATGCCATCTCTGTCCCCAAAGCTCCTCTCTGCAACCTTTGCCTCACGAAATGTTCCAGCCTTTCGAGTTTAGTTTTCCTCGAAGCCTGAAGCTTCTCTGTTTGCCTGACCATTGACTCTTCTGCGGCTGCCGGTAAATCTGGAGAAGTAGATTCTCCACCTGGAAATTCAACTAACCGTACTCAGGGCACCGGAGGGGCTCAGGCAGCTTTCGCTATTCAGACCAGCAACCTCAGTGCTCGAGGGTTCCCGGAAGCGCAGCGCCTTCGGACCCTGTGTGGGGAGGCTGGCGCGATGACCTCTACTCTGGCCCGCGAGCCCCTCAGTCACCTCTACGCAGTCCAGGCTGCTTGCACCCCCGCCGTCCCAGAACAGGGAGGTCTCCGCACCAGAATGTGCCCAGAAGACTATCCAGGGCGTGTTCCCCTGACCTGGGCGCCTCGAGATCAGGAGGCTGGTGCTAGGGAAGACGGAGCAGGGGAGTAACAGAGAAAAACAGAGACAGCCAGCGAGGACCAGAGCAGAGAGAGGAAACAATGCTGCAAGACGGAGAGAGAAGCGAAAGAGAAAAATAGCAACACAGAGATGTCCGAAGAAAGACAGGAAGAAAGAGAATGAAAGAATAATACACGGATGGGTGCCGGGGAACCAAAAGCCAGAAAGACGGTGAGACTGACAGAAACTGAGTCAGAAAGACAGAGAGACACGGGGAGAGAATGTGAGGTGGATGGGGCACCGATTAAAAGGTAACAAGAGACAGAGAGGGAGCAACCGTCGAGGAAGACACCCAACAAGCACAGTGTGCCCGGTGTCAGACGGAGTAGCAACGCCCGCATCGCAGCCCGGGGCCGCCCGCAGCTGGTGGGAGAAAGTTATCCCGGAGAGGAGGCCAAACCGCCCTCGCAGCCAGGCGCCCCCAGGCTGTAGATGGGGGCGGGCGCGCCCCAAATCAGAGGGGTAGCGGGAAAAGCCGAGCAAAGGGCGGTAGGCAGAACAAAGTTCCGCGCCTTGTTCTGCCTCCGCAGCACCTGCGGCAGCAGCCGCGCGCGCCCCACGCTCCCAGGAGACCGCACACCAGGTCCGCCCACGCCCCGGCCCCTGCCCGGGTTCGACTCCTCGCCCAGACACTCGCTACAGGACTTTGCGTTGCACAGCCGGGACTCCCCGACAGCCCAACGAGGAGCCCGTCCCACACCATCACGGGGAAGAAAGGGTGAGCAAAAGAGAGACGGAGACCTGCTGTCCTGGCCAGGGATCCCGCGAAGACACTAGGGCGGTCCACGCGCGGGATTCACCCTCAGCTCCAGCCCCGCGGGTCAGTCCAGCCCCGCCAAGCTTCCGCGAGCGCCGAGCCCGCGCTCACCTGAAGCCCGCGCCCGCCCGAGCGCGCCGCGCCGCGCGCAGCCCCGACTCCCGCCTGCGCCTGGCTTCACACTTGGCGCGCACAGCAAGCCGGCTCCGGCCTCGGCCAGCCCCGGAGAACCTCCCTCATAGCGCGGCGGCCGGCGGCAAGCGCGGCGAGCGCGGCGGGAGCGGTGGACGAGGCGCGGGGGACGGAGCGAGGGCTCCTAGCACATTGTCACCTCGGCAGAACCGCCACTGCCGCCGCCTGGTCACTTCGCCCGCGGCCCCCGCCCCCCTCCCGCCCCGGCCCGAGGCTCCAGGCCCCTCCTCCTCGCGCGGCCCCTCCCCCTCGCAGCCCCAGCCCGGAGGCCTCTCACTGGGCCGGTGTCGTTTACGTAACCAGCACCCGGCCTCCTCTCTCCTGGCTCCCGCTCCTCCCCGGGCTGGGGCGGTGCGCAGGGAGCGCGCTCCAGCTGCTCCTGAGCTGTCGCTCCTGCGATGTGCACAAGTCCCGCGATACTTGGTAGGCACGGCCCCCAAGAGCAACTGTGGGGTTCACTCCGAACCCGAGAGGGTGCATAGGTACCCCCGCCGCTGTGGGACGCCACGGTAAAAGCCGGCTTGCCTACGCTGCTCGCCAAAGCACCAGCGAGCCTTTTGGGTAGTTAGGGACTGCCCTCGGGGAAAGTTCCAGCAACCCCACCCATGCCGTCTGCTCTCCACTGGAGAGAGGCTGCTAGCAACTTGGCTTTCTGGGGCTCTGATGCAGAAAAGACAGTTTGGCCTCTTGTCCATGACGGTTCCTGAACCTTAACAGTATCCTAGTGCTGTGGTTGGTCGGGGGTGCTTATCATCCCCACCGACAGCGCTGCAAGACAACTGGGAACGCAGAATGCCTCTGTGTAATCTTAATTGTTTTAGGCAGAGGTAAAGAAAAAAGTTGTTAGGTTAGATGCCATCGAGTCGGTATCCGACTCATAGCGACCCTCATGGGGTTTTCAATGGCTGACTGTTTCGGGATTGCCATGGGAGTGGATTGCCAGGCCCTTCTCCCATTTTTGTGGTGCTGGGAATTGAACTTGGGACCTCAGAGACTGCAGCGCAGCGCTCTACCAACTGAGCTAAATCCCAACCCAAAGAAAAAAGTAGGGCTTTGAATTTCTTTCTCGTGAAGGTGCGATAGTTAACGTGCAAGTATACACGCACCACACTTAAGCACACACCAAAGTACCCTGCACGTTTGCATATCTGAGTTAATGTGTAGTGTAGCAGAAAATCCATGGCACTAAATGTTATTAAAATACATGTAAGGATTTTAGAGCAGTACCTGGCACAAAGCACAAATTTAAGACTCAGGTATTATTAGCATCTGGAAGACTTGGAACATATCCCACACTGCCACGTGGGAGGAATTCTAGGAAATTGGAATTGCTGTGTTCTGTCTACTTGATCATTTATTCACTTTTGGTTCTTTGTCAGCTTTGGCCTTTGACTTTCTTCAGTCTCAGGTTTCTTATTTTTACGAAGAGGTGACAAAGATACTTTCTTCTCTCAGCATCTCTTACTTTCTTCTGGTTTACTTGGCATAGTTGATGAAGGATATGACAGCTACTTCAAAAATATTAAGAGCTATTTTGTACAAACTGGATACTACTAATTATAATGCAGTATGTCCGTGATATTCTTGATTATACTCAGGAAAGACAATTTCTACAGCTGTCTTTATATCTTTTCATGAATATATTGTCAATATAAATTGGTATGAAAACTACATTTAATGTCTCCTTCTACATTGTCCATCCTCCCACCATCATCAATTATGGAACATCAGCAGGGCACAGTGATGCTGCCGTATAGCCTCAGCTACTAGGAGGCCAAGGCAGGAGGATGGTTTGAGCCCCAGAGATCAAGACCAACCTGTACAGCACAGCCAGACTCTGTCTCAAAACAAAAATAATACTACTTATGGAATATCTACCATGGATGCTTCACTGCATGTACAAGGACACTGGGTCCCATTCGTAACACCAGGGGTTTTCTAGAATTTGCCTCTATCATTCCCACCTGTGAGTTCCTGTTCTGCTACCAGTCCACATACCTCTGTAATGCATGTCAAAAGAAGCTATGAATCACCAAGTAAAAGATTGGAGTCTTAACGTGGGCACAACTAACTAGTTATATATGTATTAGGAGACATATGAGCCCTCGCATTTACACTTCTCATTGTTATAAAAAGAAGCAATACCATTTTGTAAACTTTGTAGTAATATTTAAGGTAGGCAAGAATCATAAATCTAGTTGGCAGAAGTTATTTGTGTAACTAGGTATTTATATAATCCCAAAGTGTTTCTTAGAAATTATTAATTTTGGCTGAGCGTGGTGGCACATGCCTGTAATACCAGTGACTTGAGAGGCAGAGGCAGGAGGAGTGCAGGTTCAAGGTCAGAGGCAGCCTACTAACTTAGCAAGACCCTGTCTCAGTTTAAAATATAAAAAAAGAGTCTGGAAGTGTAGCTCAATGGAAGAGCACTTGCAAAGTTGGTGAGAGGCCCTAGGTTTACTGCACCCAGTACCACAAAAAAGAAAATAGGAAGAGAATGAAAAGAAATTATTAAATTTTATTGCATAAGACACCATCCCAAAACTTACTGGCCTAGAGCAATAAACATCTACCATATCACAAAGGTCTGTGGGATCTCAGGGAGGTGTTCTGCCCTGGCTGTCTCAGTTTAGGTAGGCTATGCCTTGATTATGTCTGCAGCCATAGCCTTGTGGCTTCAGATCTCATCATATCTCCAAAGCTAAGCAGGGTTACACCTGGTTAGTACTTGGATGGGAGACTGCCTGGGAACACTGGATACTGCAGGCTTGGGAAAAGGACCTGGCAACCCCCTCCCCAGAAAATCAATCTGCCATTGAAAAGCCTATGAATAGCAGAGAAGCACTGGCAATAGTGTTTCACCTGTTGTACATAGGGTCGCTATGAGTGAATACTGACTCTATGGCACCTAACAACAACAACAATGCCTTGATTGCAAAAGAGACTGCTCTCAGAAATAAGACATACTTAAGGACATGTTTGTAATTTATAATAGATTCTTAATTACAAGGGAATAAACAATTACTGGAGGTAGATAAATCTGGTAGACACTGCCTTCACCAAGTGATCAAAGTAAAAGTCACCAATGATGAGAACAAATGACATCCATGAGCCTAATAATGTGATGCACTGAGAAGTGCATAATATGATTTATCTAGTGCTCCAAAGAAAAAAGTTTAATTGAATATAATCATGAAGAATCAACTAAGTTAATGGAAATTCTATAAAATATCTTGTCTATGCTTTTGAAAAATGTCACTATGATGAAAGTCAAAGAAAAACTGAGGATCTGTGTTAGACTAAAGGAAATTTGAAAAGACTTCTAAATGCAACCTGTAATCCAGAATTATATTTTGGACTGGGGAAAAATGTGTATAAAGGACATTATTATGACAATTGGCAAAATGTGATTTATGACTATTATTATTGGCTTATGCCTTTTAAAATAACTTTTATTAAAATAAATCACAATTAGTCTTATATCAATATTAAATGTTTTAATATTGATAAATTTACTACATTCCATATGAGAAAATCTATGATTTTAAGAAATACATAAAAAATTTTGGGGGGCAAAATGAGAGTACAGTTTATTGCAGTTTATTAAAAGATAGTCCAGAGATACCTATAGAGAGAATGATGAGGCAAATGTAAAACTTTTTTCTTTTTATTTTGCAGTATTAGGAGTTGAACCCAGGGCCTCACACTTGCATACTAGCACAGCAAGTGCTGTCCCACTGAGCTGCATCCTTAGCCCATTTCTTTACTTTTTGAGACACAGTCTCACTAAATTATGCAGACTGCCTCTAGCCTTGAACTTGCAATCCTCCTGCCTCTGCCTCCCTAGTCACTGGGATTACAGGCCTGTTCCACTGCCCCGGGCTATGGAACTTTTTGCTATTGGTAAATTTAGATGAAGAATGTGAATTCTATGTAATAATTTTGTAACTATTTTTACATTTGAAGCTACTTTTAAAAAATGGTCAGGACAATCTTGGCATATCTCCCAAGAATATTAAATGTCAAAGTCTATACAAATGAGAGTTGAAAATAATAAAAACTTATATTGTGCTTTTCAAAAAGAAAACTAGGAAACTCTAAGTGGGATGATCAATGTGATATGATTAAATGACTATAAAACACATAGTAACTTAGATGGAACTTAGAATATATCAAAGACAAGGACGTGAGTTTAGCAACCTCATTTGCCCATTCATTTATTAATGAAGGACCTAATTCAAATAGGAACTATAGGATAGGATAGGTGTATATTGCTGAAATCAAATTGTCATGTTTTGTCACATTTTTAGTAATTAAGGGAAAGAAGAAAAGTGCTACATCATTTTGTTGTTGTTAGCTGCCATCCAGTTGTGTCTGACTTGTAGCAACCCTTATAGTGTTTTCAATGGATGATTGTTCCAGGATTGCCTTAGGAGTGGATTGCCACGTCCTTCTCCCATTTTTGTGGTGCTGGGAGTCGAACTTGGGACCTCAGAGACTGCAAAGCAGTGCTCTACCAATTGAGCTAAATCCCAGCCCTACATCACTTTGTTGTTGTTGTTGTTAGGTGCCATCAAGTCGAGTCCGACTCATAGCGACCCTATGTACAGCAGATCGAAACACTTGCCAATTCTGTGCCAGGCAAACCATCTTATTTATGTTTAAGCCCATTGTGGCAGACACTGTGTTAATCCATCTGGTGGAGGGTTTTCCTCTTTTCCGTTGACCTGCCACTCTTCCAAACATGATGTCCTTCTCCAGGGATTGTTCTCTCCTGACTACATGTCCGAAATATGTAAGACGCAGTTTGGCCATTCTTGCTTCCAAGGAGCACTCTGGTTGTACCTCTTCTAGGACAGATCTGTTGGTTCTTTTGGCAGTCCATGGTAT
>VMDO01022827.1:16379-32883 GCA_007922755.1 Pedetes capensis | reverse complement strand
CCTTTGAAAACAGTTTGGAAGTCCCTCAAATGTTAAATATGTAGTTCCCATATTACCTAAAAATTCCTTGATAAGTATATACTCAAGAGAACTGAAAATTTATTTCAGCACAAACTCTTTGACATTCATGACATCATTATTCATGAAAGGAAAAATGTGGAAAAAAATTGGAAATATCCCAGTTATACATCAACTCAGACGTGGATAAAAAATGTGGTATTTTCTATACAATGGATTACCCTTATGTCATAAAAAGAAATGAAGTACATGTATATATTGCAGCACAGACAAACTTTGAAAGCATATGCTAAGTGAAAGAAGATAGACAATAAAATGACACATGTTGCACAGTTACATTTATATGAAATGTGCCGATTAAGCAATTCCACAAAGAGAACATGGAGATTAATATTTTGGGGTCTTGTTGTATGGAGGTGCAGTGGTATTATGTGTTGAGTTGCTGCTAATGGTTATGGGTATCTTTTTGGACTGTTGAAGTCATTCAGAAATTAGATAGTGGCAGAGGTCTCACACCTCTATAAATAAACTAAAATCTAATGACTGTAAGGGCTGGGATTTAGCTCAGTTGATACAGCACCACTCTGCAGTTTCTGAGGTCCCAGGTTCGATTCCCAGCACCACAAGAATGGGAAAAAGACGTGGCAGTCCATTCCCAAGGCAATCTGGAAACAATTAGCCATTGAAAACCCTATGAAGGTTGCTATGAATCAGACAGGACTCCACAGCACCTAACAACAACAACAACTATAACCTTCAAAAGTATGATTTGATGGTTCATGAATTAAATCTTGGTAAAGCTTTTTAAAAATCTTAGCACCTAAAAAGTCATGACTCCACATTTAATAACCCTTCCTTTGGTTGATCTAAAGATACATTCCCTAGTACGAATGCATTACCTTGAATCTTACATAGTATTGGTGAAGGTAGAAGAAACTTGAGCTCCTAGTTTTGGACTTTGCTTCCAAGAGAAATGCTCCACTTTTTCAAGAACACTAAACCACCAACTACCTTCATAAACTCCTTCAACTGTTACTACCTTGAGTGGATCAGGATCTGATGACAGCACTGGATTCCAAGAACATTTCATGTATATTCAAACACATAATCAGAATAATCTGATTTCTTTGAGTAAGGACCCAAGGACTGGGTAAATTTTTGACAAGGGGCTGGAAAGTCATGCTGTTGTAAATGAGGAACCAGTACAAGGAAGTATTTGAAAGTACGGGAAAGAGAGGTTAGATGGGAGGAAAAACAAATGATTACTCCAATAAATAAAATAAGAATTTCAATATGGTAAATTCTACAAAAGAGATAAAAGCAGGAGAAGGTACAATGAGTGGCTTGGATCTAGCATGCTTCTCGAGTTTGGTTGGTTAGTGAAACTTTCTCACTTGACAATTAATATTTGAACTAAAATTAAGGTAGAAATGAGACAGTCATTAGAAACTTTGAAAAAAATAATATTCCAGGTAGAGGACCAGGAATTTAAAATGTCCTTGAACAAGGAGTGAGTAGAATTATAGTCAACCAAACTATTGCATAGTTTCAAAATGACAAGTGCTGGGAGAAGAGGTGTAGAGATGATATGGTGGGGTTGAGCTCTGCAAGCCATTGGCAGGAGTTTTAATTTTGTTCAGCTTCCAAAAGGAAGTAATTGTATAGTTTTAAGCCCAAATGTCATGATCTGATTTATGTTTCTAAAAATGCCAGTGGCATATTGATTCATTGCCAGTATTTTCTAACCTGAATGTTTTATGTAGCAAAGGAATATTTGGATTTTAATGAAAGGATTTATAAACTTTAATTCATATCAATGATACAATGTAACATTTTCTGTGCCCAGTGAATTTTGTTTTTATACATTTTTATTGTGCCCAATGAACTTTGTTTTTATACAATTCAATAGTTCTGAAAATACAATTTGACTACCAGGGATCAATTTATTCTATTTCATGAGTAATATTTAGTTTTTGTTTTGATTTGTTTTATTTGCGGTACTGAGGGTTGAACCCAGGGCCTTGCGCTTGCATGTTTTGCAAGTTTTGTACCACTAAGGGGCACCCTCAGCCCATTTTGTTACTTTATTGAGACAAGGTCTAGCAAACCCTATGAGGGTCTCTATGAGTCGCATACCGACTCAATGGCACCTAACAACACAACAACAACACAAATTACACAGACCAAATTACACAGACTACCTCTGGTCCTGTACTTGTGATCCTCCTGCCTCTGCCTCCCTAGTTGCTGGAATTACAAGCATGGGCCACCGAGCATGGCTAATTTTTATTTTTTAATATAGATGTACATTGAAATGTTTATGATCATATATTTTAAACTATGGCACTTCATGTGCCTTTAGTGTTTATTTCACCATAAATTTGAAACGGGTTGTTCTTAGGACATTCAAAATATGATAAATATATTGCTAGTGGATATCTATATAGTTTTGGAAAATGATAGTAAGACCATCTGGTGGGAATGAATGTATATAGGCCTGAAACCAACTTATTTGAGTTTCTCAAAAGCCAGGGACTCCTGGCTCCTATGATTTGTTGTTAGGTGCCATTAATTTGGTGTCCAACTCATAATGACCCTATGTACATCAGACAAAACACTACTGTCATGCTTCTCTGCTATTCATAAGGTTTTCAATGGCTGATTGTTTTTTTGGGAGTGGGTTGCCTGGTCCTTCTCCCAAGCCTTCAGCACCTGGTGTTGCCAGATGGTCTCCCATCCAACTATTTAACCAGGCCTGACTCTGCTCAGCTTCCAAGATCTGATGAGATTGGATGCCACAGTGGTAAGACTGCAGGGAAGCCTATAATGGTTATCGAAAATGTGCTGAGATTGGCTTGTATTATCTCTAAAGCAGGTAAGTGGTTTGGTAGCAATTATTATCAGTGCCGGATGCATTTACACCCTAATGTTGTTGATATCTAGTATTTTAAATTGCTTTAATTCAACAAATGACAACATTATCCTTCCAGTGTCTCAAACTATAGACTATAGTATTATCTTTGATTCCTTTCATACTTGATACTCAACATATCCTGTTGGCTCTACCTTCACACTATATCCCCGAATTTTTCTAACTTCCACTGCTTCTACCTGGTTCATTAACATTTTTACCTGAATTATCTCAATAGCCTTCTTATTTCTCAACCCCCTGTATCATAATCTCTACAGAGTATTCAAAGAATTTTAAAATATGTTATATCTAATTTTTTCAGTGAGTTGGGGTTTACCTCAGTGGGTAGAATGCTGCTCTACACTTTGAGGACTCGGGTTTGATCCTCAGCACTGCAAAAATGGGAGAATGACGTGGTAATTCACTCCCGAATCAATCCTGAAACAGTCTTTGAAAACCCTATGAGTGTCGGTATGATGAGTCTGACCTGACTAGATGGCACCTAACAACAACAACAACAACTATGTTAGTTCATGATCACTCTGAGTAAGTGCCAAGGTCTTTAAATTGAATGCCAATCTCCTCTCTATCCTCACATTCTCCAACTTGCTCATTCAACAGTAGTTACATTGTCCCTTTGTTACGCTATCATCTCAGGATGTATTAATTTGGACTTGCTTGTTCTTCTGTCCAGAATCTTCTTTCATTAGCTAACACATTTCTCACTTCCTTCTGCAAAAATATTCTCTCTTTAGAGAAACTTCTTTGCCCACTTTATCTCCTTCGCCTATTTTATTTTCTCTTTATTAATCATGCCTGACATTACTACCACTTAAACATTTGTTTATAATATATATTTTATATATTTTTAAGAGACAAGAGTCTCTTAACATCCACCAAAATGTAAATTCCATACGGGAAAGTGTTTGTCGCTTCTGTTCAGTCCCTAGAACAGTGCTTGGTATAAAGCAAGTACTTAATAAATATATATGGAAGCTTCCCAAATATCACATGTTGTTCTTTAAAAACAAACAAAAAGCTCTCTTTCCTAAAGCAAGGTGAAGGATGCTGTTGAATATTTCTAAAGATTACCAGCTTTACCTTTTATTATGCAATTGCTATGTACTAATCCCTTATGCTAGATGAGAGGAGCCATGAGAATATACAGTTCATTATAATATTTTAAATTGCTACCCAGAAGAAATAAGTGCACTGAAATGTTCTAGGATTTATGATAGGAATTTTAAAAGAATAGAAATAATGGAAAATGAAAGAGTTGTAGATTCCATTAGGAGAAATGTTTCTAGGAGATTTTCATATAGAGGTTTGAAATATGACCAACATGCCAGATAAATGGGGGAGGTGATATTGGGAATGCAAGAAGAGAGTTTATATTCAGAAGCAATATGAGCATAGGAATGCATGTGTGACTGAGTTTGCCATGATCAATACCTGAGTACTCCTGTAATTAGAATTTGGAAATATAGGGTTACATGAGAGAGATGCCTTAAGAGGTAAGGTAGAGAGGGGACAAATTGTGGCAGGCCTTCTATGCCATATTTGAGCATTATTGTATAATGAATTAAGATACTATAAGAATTTTAAGCATGGCTGTTTCCAATTATGAGATTCTTAAAGACTAAATACATGGAGTCCCCACATGTCTGTCAGCTTGTAGTGCTATGGGAGGTTGTGTGTTGTTGTGATGCTAAAAGTCATGCTTCTGGCATCTAAGAAAACACAAGGGCTTCTCATGGTGGGCAAATTTCAGCTGAGATTCCAGATTAAGATGAATGAGGGAGAAAGAGCTGGCAGCCCTATCCTGAAACAATTAGCCTGTGAAAACCATATGAATAGCAAAGAAGCATTGTCAAATATGGTGTGGAAAATGAACCACCCAGATAGGAAGGCATTCAAGAAACAACTGACAAAGAGTTGTCTCCTCAAAGTACAGTCCACATTAATAATAAAAATGGGCCCCTGGGACCTCCTTTTCCTGATGTGGTAAAACTGAAAATGAGAAGAAACACAGAGATTGAAACAATGGACTCACAAATAAAAAGATCGTGTGCATGGCACAGTTTTGGGTAGTGTTTCATTCTGTTGTATGTAGGGTCACTATGAGTCATACAAAACTAGGTATCTCCTAACAACAACAACAAAGACATGGAGATAAAATTTTATCAGCCCATTTCCCTGTGTTCTATCCACATAGCACAATAAATGTACAGGGAAACAAAATATTCTCTCCCAAGTTCTCCAAGGAATGAATTAGACCAACTCAGCCCATCAAATCTAAGCAGGAGATACTCTAAGAGACCTATGGAGAGCTCCATACCCGATATGTAGCATGGACTTAGCAGCTATGTTCCTGAGACTTGGAAACAGAACCTGTGGTCCTAATCAAGTTTTCAGAAGACTGAATTCCACAATGAGATTCGGACTGTTTTGAGGAAAATTTTTCATCTACTGTTGTGTAGCTGATTCCTAGGGACTGGACATGATGATTGGCATCTTGACCACCTTGATATAGAACCCTTGCTATGATCTTGGAGGACCTTGGAGGACCTTGGCCCTGTTACCTTTGTAGCAAAATGTGCCAAGTTTGTACAGCTTGGCTAGGCCCATTGTAATGGTAATAGAGCTATCAGCATTCCCTCTTGGGGGAAGGAAGAAGGAGAACTGGAAGGCCCTCACAGGACCTCCACAAGATCCTCCTCTGAGGTGCCAATCACTATCCCCTTCTTCCCTAGCTGCCAATGTTGGTAGGTTATATAAGATGTAACTGATTGGCTGAGGGTAAAACTTGACAGTAGTGCAGCTGCCCAAGAGTTGGCCAGGGAGTCACACTCACTTCTATAAGTAAGCCCCATGGTAGGGAGAGGGGACCACTCCTTTAAGTAAGCCCACTTGGTACTGAGTTGATGGTGGTGCAGCTTTGGAAATTTTCTTTAGTGAGAATTCTTCCTCTTGGAGTAGTTGTATATAAAGACTAAAAGTTACTCACATGTCTGTTTTTAAAAAAAGAAAACCAATGAACTCATGGTTCTTGAAGTTTAATATGATCTCTTCTTTGGTCTGTCAGCCTTCCCTTTGGCTTTCATGCAACCTCTACCAACATAAGTCTCAGTATTTGAAAGTGAGGAGAGAGAGGGAGGAGAGAAGGCTTAAATTAATTGGCAACAAACAGATTAACAAGAGAAAAGGTTGTTCCTCATCCATGTTGCAGCACTTTACACGGAAGGTGTGGCTCCTCTAAAAGCCAGAGGTGAGAATTTATATATGAGCTTGTTATGATATAAATCTAAACATCCCTGAAAGGTCATGTGTTTGAATATTGGGTCTCCAGCCTGTAGTTCTGTCCTGGGAGTTTATGGAACCTTGGGAGGCAGGAAATTGCTTGGCTAGGTAGGGGTCTTTGAAAGTTTTATCTGGACCCCTGGTTTCAGTAAGCTTTCTCTGTTTCCTAATCACAAAGATGAAAGGTTATCTACCATAAGCCCTGCCATGCCTACCCTACAACTACATGTTCTGCCTCTATGGGCTAAAATCCTCTAGCTTTAAGTCCCTCAATAAGGTTGCCTTGGTTTCTCTGGCATAGTTGTGATGAGCTGACTGACAGAAAATTTGTACTGGCGGTGGGGCCATTGCTGTGCAGAGTCCTGACCATGTGATCCCTGGGCTGTGGGAACTTATTTGTGGGAGGAGTTTGGAAGAGTTTGGAGATGGAGGAAAGGGAAGGCCTGGAATGTTGTATGCAGAGGTTGAGGGGCAGTTCTAGTGAGCATTTGGAAGAACAGAAAGCTGCCTCCAATAGAAATGTAGACAGGACCCACAGCATCTCAGAGGAAAATGAAACCTCTATTGGGCGGTAGACTAAAGGTGATATATGTTGTATTCTAACAAAGAGCTCTACTGCAACTTGTCCACATCCTAATGACTTAAGTGAGACTGAATTCAAAAATAATGAACTAATTAACTTGGTGGGGGAAATATCACAACAGTGGCAGAATATAGGAAGTATGGCATGGTTGTTTCATATTTATAAAGACAAATGGAGCACAAGGCAGAGAAAAAAAAATTTTTAAAGTACACTTTAAAGAAGGAAAGAGCTGTGGCTTGGCTAAGGTTACTGCAGATAAGACTTGTTCAGGAAAGGAGGCCATAATTGTTAGAGATAAGCTTGTTAGTTGTTGTTAGGTGCTGTCGAGTCGGTATCTGACTCATAGCGACCCTCTGTACAACAGGGGAAACACTATTGTCAGTGCTTCTCTGCTGTTCATAGGGTTTTCAATGGCAGATTGATTTTTGGGAGGGGGTTGCCAGGTCCTTCTCCCAAGCCTGCAGCACCTGGTGTTCCCAGGTGGTCTCCCATCCAGGTACTAACCAGGCCTGACCCTGCTTAGCTTCCGAAATCTGACGGGATCGGATGCCACAGGGCTACCGCTGCAGGCAGAGATAAGCAGCCCTAAAGAAAAACCACACACTTTGTGCTGGGATAACAGAGATAGCAGAGAGGTACATGAAGGAGTTTTATAGGCTCCTCCTATCTAAGGCTCCTAGGAGTAAAACTCAAAATGAATATGAAAGAAGAGTCTGATAAGAAAGTGCCTCTGGGACACTGCTGCAAGGAGGCTGCATAGGGAAATTATTTCTTGGCTTGGGTATATCGAGACCACTGTTAAAGCTATGGTTCAAAAGGGTAAAGCTACCTCTTGAGCTAACAATAACCTCTGGTGATCTCCATAAGGTTTTGGTATTGCAGTCTTTAAGAATGCAAGAGTTAGGGGGTAATGGAGGCTGCTACCAAAGTGCCAAAAGATAGACTTTAAGTCCAGGCAATGTGTACCAGAGTCAGGTACCCTAGGGAGAGCCCTTGAAGGGCTTATGCAAAGAGCTCTGAGGGTGGAACCTCGGCAACAAAGGAGATCCCAGGATGTTGGAGATGCCAGCAATGTAAGGTGTCTTCTGAGGGAAGATTTTGGTAAGAAATGGAACCAATCCAAGACAGCCATGTGTGCTTCAAATGGCAGGGCCATAAAAGTGGATGACCATGACCTTTGGGAGCCAGAAGAGAAGTGTTATTATTTAAATATAACTTTCCCCCAAAGGTCAAATGCTTGAACATTGGTTCCCCACTGGTTCTGTTGACTTAGGAGGTTAGGGAGTCTTGGGAAGTAATATATAACTGGAAGGAAATGAATCACTGGGGATGGGCATTAGGAGTTTTTCTCCCAGGACCTCTGGTCCTGGTAAACTCTTTCTCTGCTTCCTGACCATACCTTCTGCTTTTATGGACTCAAATCCTCTAGCTATAAGCCCCTGATAAATATCTTTTCCCCAACAAGTTTATGTCAGTCAGTTTCTCTGCCACAGTGATGATGAGCTGAGAAATGAAGAACTTAACAAAGGATAAGGGTTAGGGCTTGAGTCATAAAGTATGGAAAGTTAGGCTGAGCTTGTGTAGAAGATTTTTCATTCCAGTGCTAACAACCATCCTCCTTCTTGGCCAGAAGTCTCCTTAGAGGAGGATTTATGGTAGTTAAATTCTCAGAAAGTCTTAATTTAATCATTAATCAAAAGGACATTCAGATAAGGCTTTTCTGCAATTGCTCTTTATCCAAAGTTTTCATCTTAAAGTAGTCTTGATGCTACTCTGGTATATTACTGGTGCTTTCAATGGCAACTCATGAGACATTCTCAGCTATTTCTACTCAGTTAAACCACTCATGAATGCCTGACTCACAGAAACCATGCGAGATAAAGTGTTCACTCTTGTTTTAAACTCTTAAATTTTGATGTAATTGAAAAATAATTTTAGATATGCATTTAATTTTTCAAATTTTCCATAATGTGGTACTGATTTTATAATGAGAAAATTTAAAGAAAGAAAGGTATTTGTTTGATTTTTCTTAAAAATCTGTAGTGCAACGATCTCTACACCAATGAGGACTACTTCCTAAAATATTTAAAATGCTGTAGTAGAAATGCTATGAGAGGCTTAAAGTACTGAACTACATTAGACTTTTCATTACTGAAGGATTTGTGTGGAACCACAGAGAACACTATAACCAGAAAAGCAAAACCCTAACCAACGAAAAGAGTTTCGCCAAAAACAGGGACATGCTGAAACAGTTTAATGCCATTTGTTAAATGTAGACTCCTAAAATGTTAATATAAAATGAAAAGAATACTACAGTAAGCTATGTTTACCTGAAAAATCAAATCACAGAATCACAAGAGGTTTTTAAAGCATAAAATACTTTATTCTTTTCTGTTTAGCAAAGAGATTATGCTTAATCTTCATCTGACCATAAAACAATAAAAGAAGGATTTAAGAGTATCCTCAATGAAATCAATGATACCAAGAATCAATAAGAGGACTTGATAAACTGCTAAACTGTAATAGTGCTATTGTACAATATGAATTATCTCTTTTAATACCTTTCTTAACTGAGTTTTTCCAGCTCTAAACATACACATAACAGCCCAAAGCAGGCACCACATGGTAAGGTCCTGAAGGGAACTTACAAAAAGATGAGAGAAGTGATTTCAATAATTTGAAACAAAGAAATGAGGTGATTTGTATGACTTACACTGTCATACTCTTTTTAAAAGGAGAATTCAATTCCCCATTAGCATTTTCTTCCTTCTCTTAAAAACATGATATATAAAACACAACTTTTTAACGATCATCTGGAATCTCATTGGTATTCCTGTGAAATTTGTCTACATGAAATACATAAGAAACTCATTATGGCTCTAGAGGAAACTTAGAACAAGGAGCATGGAAAAACCACCAGGTCCCTCTGTCCTCTCATTCTTCCCCAGACTCTCTCACTATAATTTAAAACTAGGTGATGTTTGGGAGAATTTGCTTCATTTGTCTTATTTGTTCATCTATTTAACTCTGGGAATAACTCTAGAAAGTAGGAGGGACTAGTAATCCTATTTTACAAATGATGAAATACAAACATTAAATATTTTGCCTAAATCGATGCCAGGATTTAAATTCACTTGTGTGTGGCCTCAAAGCCACAATAATACTATGTGATATGAGATTAAGCCATTCTTAAAGATGTATATTTAAAAGCATAGTGGGAGCAAATGTTAAGGTCAAAGGCATCTCCAGCTATTCTACAAGGGAAGTCTACTTAAATTTATATTTCATTTATTAATCTTGATGGTGACTATAGTAGAAGACTTAGAAAAAGTTATTCTCCTTCACTTGGGTTAAATATTTTATTTTATTTCCATTTGTGTTAATACAAAGCCAAAATCCTCTCCTAGAATGAAGAACTTGAAGAGTTTAACTACTGGATTTGTTAATGTCAGAATCTTCTCTACTATGGCCTGAGTGCACATTTTACAAAGTGATCAAATTTTATTTTTTTTCCAGTACAAAACATCAAAACCAGGACCTCACAAGTGCTAGGCTGTACCACCAGCACCTTTTTAGTTTTCATTTTTGAAACATGATCTCACCAAGTAGCACAGCCTGCCTCTCCTCTTGATCTTATGATCCTCCTGCCTCAACCTCCTGAGTCACTAGGATTACAGGCATATCCCATAGTGCTGCACTAAATTTTGTTTACTGACTGGAGAGAATTTCCTCTTTTCCTGGCATAGAAGTATCATGGAGGGTTGAAAGTCAAACCACTGGAGTGAAGAAAGGGGGAAGGGAACTCTCATAAGTAGACTACAAGTAGTCCTTTGCACATGGAAACAAGTGGAGGAAAGCAGACTAAAATAGTTAATTAGGAAGCTCCCATGGTAGGCATTAGCCAATAAACACCAGGTAAAATATAATATCCAGTGTTTGGTTAATTTTCTTATCATTGTAGTCTCCATTATTTTGTTTCCATGTTTCCATATACGTAACAATTAGCTGGCACTTACTATGTGCCAATTACTTCCCTAATGTTCATTTAGAATCAGTCCACTTAATCCTCAAGTGAGGTCTATGAGATGGGTGCTAGCATTGTCCTCATTTTACATAAGAAGAAATTAAAGCACAGAGAGTTTAAATAACTTCTCAAAATTCCCACAGCTACTGAGAGGTCAAGCTGGAATTAGAGTCTATAATGTCTAGGGTCAATGTCCACACACTTGGACAGAATGTCATACTACTTCTCAAGTGAGATTTGTTAACTTTTATAGTTTAGAGTTAGCAAAGCTTTGACCATTAGGAGACAGACATTTGTTCCCCCTGGAGTGAAATTGCAGTGGAAAACATAATGCAACATGGAAAAGAGAAGCCCAGAGAAATTGTCTGTGAGAAAAGTTACAAATGAAATCAAGGATGGATTTTTGAAATATGTAATTATTTCCCAGGGTTAATCTGAAAAAATAAGGGAAAGAGAATGTCATGAAAGACAGAACTTCTTGCAGTTGATTAGAATTTTTGCTCAGTTATTTACATAAGGACTAAGGAGGATTACAAGGGGTTTGCAAGTTTTGATCTTGAGAGTATTCAAAAACATGAGATTAAGTTATTATTTAAAGGTTCCATATCACCTGAAGAGTGCTAACATGGGAAATTTAAATTGTGCTTCAGTGAATTTCTTTTTTGTTCTTTATTTAAATTTTCTGGTTCTACACCTTCTTTCCACCTGCTATAGTTTGGATTTGGAATGTTCTCCAAAACCCAGGTTTTAAAAGGCTTAATCCCAAACCCATGGTGCTATTGGGAAGTAGTGGAACCTTTAAGACCTAGTATCTAGCAAAAGGAAGTTAGGAGACCTTGGGAACCCAGCCACACTTCTTTCCTTATCTATTTGTCTCCCAACTGCCATGAGGTGTGTAGCTTCTTCCACCATGTATTCTCACCATGATGCACTGCCTCAGCACAGGCACACAACAATAATAAGGCCAACTGACCATGGACTGAATCCTTAACTTTTCCTCTTTTTAAGTTGGTTGTCTCAGCTATTACAGTAACAGAAAGCTGAACCTATGACATCATCATCCACCATCACACCACCTAAGTAAAAAATGAATCTATATCTACATATTTTATGCTTAGATGCATTGAAAACTTTAAGCTGATTATCATTAACTCTTGTCTATGAGTAAATATTTCAATTTGTGAGTTAGCATATAATATTTTAACCTAGTAAATGTTGATATTATCTGCATCTACTAAACACTTTTTATATTAAACTTCTAATGTTATTTCACTGTAAGACATATTTTTAATATTTATCAGAGATGTTTCAACTTTTGACAAATCCACTTGTTAGGTTACAAGGTATATGGTATTTCAGCTTGGCATGGTGGTGCATGCCTGTAATTCTACCACTGCGGAGTCTGTGGTGGGAGAATCACTCGAGCTCATGAATTTGAGGACAGCATGGACAACACAGCAATTCTCAAAAATATCAGAGTCTTTATGATATTTTGAAAAAGTCTTCTTATGGATTATATAAGTACTATATTTTATCCTATTCAATATTTAATAACTTTGTTGATTCTTCACCCATTGGGTACAGTATCTGTTTTGTCTTTTAGATTGCCTTACTCTCAGTTTCACCTAGCTAAGGGTGATTCAGGTGACATCATAAGAGTTGGCATCCTCTCTTTTCACTGCTTCTTTTCATTCTCCATTCAGATCATTTATGCAACATGCATACTTCACTTGTCCTGTGATAAATTCCACTTCTTTGCTGTGTGCTTTTTTACTTTGACATTTCCCAATGTTGTGGTACTTCAGAATCCACATTTTTACATAAAATGCCTGTACTTATGCTCTTTAATCAAAGTGGAAATCAAGAAGAAAAAAACAAAAACTACATAAATCCTGTGCAAAGAAAACTTTCACACAAATAAAACATAAGTTTCTTCATTTTAAGCCTTAGTTAATTAATTTAATATTTACTGCATATTCATTATGCTCCAAGCAGTTGACTACATGATCCCTAATTTCATGGAACTATATTTTCTGGTGGAGGTCCATAATACCTTTACTTATCCATTTACACTTACAGTGAGACAAAAACAGCACAATGACTACATACACAAAGGCAAATGAGATATTTAAAGATATTTCCTGCATGGAATTATATTCCAGGGGAGGGAGACATATAATAAGTAATGAAGCAAACAAATTAAAGGTAGTAATTATGGTATTATATGTACTATGTATAAAATAAAACGCCTGCAGCCATAGCCCTGTGGAATCTGATCCCGTCAGATCTCGGAAGCTAAGCAGGGCCGGGCCTGGTTAGTACCTGGATGGGAGACCGCCTGGGAACACCAGGTGCTACAGGCTTGGGAGAAGGACCTGGCAACCCCCTCCCAAAAATCAATCTGCCATTGAAAACCCTATGAACAGCAGAGAAGCACTGATAATAGTGTTTCCCCTGTTGTACAGAGGGTCGCTATGAGTCGGATACTGACTCGATGGCACCTAACAACAACAACAACAAGAACAACATAAAATAAAACAGTAAGTTCTCAAATAAATATGTTCTTATATAAGCAAAGTGAGTTTCACTGACATATTGCAGAAATGATAATACTACATGAGAAATTCTAAAATACCATCTCCTTAGATGAAGTGAATGCATAATTTTTGTCCCATAGTCTGGGCTAGGACATTTTTACATTGAGATATGAAAGGCCAGATAAGGCTTTGGCTTTGACTATTTCTTAAGATGACAGTAGATGCAAGAGAGTAAAGGGAAAATATGTTGATCACAAAATATTTTATAATTGGATTGCTTAATTGGGATGTGGTTGTTCTAACCTCCCACCTCTTTGCTCATCCTGAGTAAACCGCAGAGGACAAGACAAAACCATTCTTTTTCCATTTTTACAGCACTTGCAAGATCATTAGATGGCATCATTGTCTCAAAAAAAAAACAGTTTAGAGTTGAACAAGGGTTTGACATTTATGCTCCTTTTCTCAAATGATGAGTTGTTGGATCATCTAAGCAGCATATAAGACTCCAAAGTACACACTTTCCAAAGAAAGTACACATCAAGACTAACAAAAAGTGTTAAATTATGTAGAACTCTATGAGACTATTATTCAAATTTATACCTGGGTCAGGAATATAAGTTCCTGAGTGGTCAGTTCTTTCAATTTTGAGTTTCGAGATTGATTGATGCACATGGTGGTAGTATTTATCTGAGGGTATACTAGGTAGTATCTTGGCTAATACAGAATACATAGCTATTCATTTGTCCATTACCACTTGAGGCACACAAATAAGACTTGTCTGTTGAAACTTAATAGTTATGGATGTATCATTTTGAACTCCACTTAAGATTATTGACTAATGTCCAACCATTATAAAAATCACTATTTGGATGATAGGAATAAGAAGCGAATCAGTGATTTTTGGATATTTTCCCCCAGATGTTCTTCTTTTTTATGTTATTGGTCTGGGACCTCAATAAGAAATAGCCAACAGGCTGCAAATTTTCCTGAATATGTAAAATCTCTTAACAATTATCCCAGGTATATGAATCAGTTTTTTGTGTAATAAACAAGAAAGAAGGCTTGTCTACAAATAAAAAAGTACTTTTGTGAGGTTCATATTGACTTTAGGATGTAGATTAGTTTAAAATAGCAAGAGTTCTCCAATTAATCTTCTATGTGAAACTAAAAAATTCTGTAAAATAGGCTGTACATTTCCAGGGAAAAGATAGTACCTATATTTAGCTCTACCTCTGCTGAGTTGCTGGCCCCCATGGATGGTGCTATAATTATTTTTGCAGTAGTATTTTTCTCTTCTATAATCAGGTTCATTTTTTAGTGACTGGATATTGAGGTTAATAATATCAGGGTATTTCTAGTATTAGAAATACCAATGGAAGTATTATTACTCTCTGAAGTGTTTATTTGAACTTTAATTAGATTTTTAAAACTCTATGTGGAGTGTAATTTATGCATAGAAGTAGAAAATATAAGCGAACAGATTTATGAATTTTAAAAATTGGGACTCACTCATGTAACTGGCACAAAGATTAAAAAGGGGAATACATGACAGTATCCCAGAATTCCCTCTATAGTTCCTTCCAGTCCTCATTTCCCTCCACGAATAACACTACCTTAGATAATTATTACAAAGTGAATGTTATATACCTACCACCCAGGACAAGAAAGAGATCTTTGAAAGTCACACCAGAAGTCCCTTTGCTGGCCATCTTGATTTTTCTTTTTCTCCAAAATTAATCATTATCTTGACTGTACAGTAATCGCTTTCTTGTATTTCTTTTGGTTTTATCACCCTAGTACACAATCCTAGATGGTACAGCTTTAATCTTCCCTTAACAAATTGATAAGGCTTATAAATGACTTTGAATCAGTAGGTTTGCTTTATCTTTTTCATTCTTATAATTTATCCATTTAAGGATGTAAGTTTGATGTATAAATGTTTTCGTAGTCTGAGTTTTTCTACTCATGTAATTATGGTACAGTTCTATGTTTTCTGCAAACTGTCAGGTGGATTCAGAGGTGTGATCAGAGCTAGCTGCAATCCCTGTGCCAAGAGTATTGGGAATGTTCTGCTCTTTCATCAGAAAGCATATGCTTGTTTCGCACATTTTTAAAAAATCAGAAGCTTTTGATCCTCAATATGTAATTCCTTTGGAAGAGGCAAATGATAATATTTTAATTTTATCACTATGATTATGTTTATAGTTTGGAATAATCTTATTTGAAGGCACTTCCACTTATGTAATATTTGGTTATCTGGTAGTACAGGTTATATAGGAAAAGGCAGAGTAATTAAATTGTTCTTTGATTTTATTTACATAGTTTACAAGTAATGAATTCTTTTCAGTAGTGGGGAGCTGAATTCAGGGCTTTACACATGCTATGTAAGTATTCCATCACTGACACAAACTCTCAGTCCTATTTTTATTTTTTATTTTGAGACAAGATCTCACTAAGCTGTGCAGGCTGCCTCTGGCCTCAAATCTGCTATTTTCCTGCTTCACTCTCTCCAGTCCCTGGGATTACAGGCAAGCACCACCATGCCAGTCTGGCTTTCTGTTTTATTTTTTATTATTTTATTTTACTTTATTTTATTTATTTATGTATGTATGTATGTATGTATTTATTTATTTATTTTGCGGTACTGGGGGTTGAACCCAGGGCCTTGTGCTTGCATGCTTTGCAAGTGCTGCACCACTAAGCTGCACCCCCAGCCCATTTTTTTACTTTTTCTGAGACAGAGTTCCACTAAATTACACAGACTGCCTCTGTTCTCGAACTTGCGATCCTCCTTCCTCTGCCTCTTGAGACACTGGAATTACAGGCATGCACCACTGCACCCAGCTCTTACTTTTTATTTATTATTTTTAAAGAAGGTGAACAATTATTTTTAATGTTATAAAATCAAGGATCTTAACATATTTAAGATGTTCAATATCATTTGCAGCAAAATATGCTATTTGCAACAAAAATGGGCAGAACTGGAGAATATCATTTTAAGTGAAAGAACACAGGCTCAAAAGAGAAATACCTTATGTTCTGAATCATATGTGGAAGCTGAATTTTACTTAAAGGAAGAAAAAATTCTATACATAAGTAGATATATAAAATGCGCAATTCAACTTAGCAAA
>VMDO01022827.1:0-16279 GCA_007922755.1 Pedetes capensis | reverse complement strand
TGAGTTGATGAAAGTATAACCAAAAGTGATGTAATACTTGCATAATGGAAAAAGCAAATGCTGTATTACTCTCTACCTCACCAACATTTACCAGTGAAGGGCAAAAAAATGTTCAATGTGTTTCAATTCTTACCTTTATTGACGCTCAAATTGTATTTTCTTTGTCCACGGGATCCTCTTCAAGCTGTCACTTATATCCTTCTATATAACATTCATAGTCTTTGATATATTCATTACTCTCTGGCACTGCAAGTGTTTCTAGATGAATACTGTATATTTTCTGGTCCATATCTTGAATTCACATTTCTCGAAGGAATGTAGTTTCTGTAAATGAGATATGATATTACAACTTCACAGTCTGAGCTTTCCATATAAAGAGATATTAATAGCAATAATTTCTAGTACCTGAAATGATTTTGTCTCTGTTAAGGAATCATTTCCTAAAGGTGAACTGAGGTCTTTGAGTCTGATAATTTATTTTCCAGGGTTTTTGTTTTTGTCATGGCCTCTCATCAAAGAGAATCAAATCTGGATTGTCCAAAGGAGTCCAAAGCATACATGGGAAATGCATACTTTTCTATCAGAATCTAAAGATTGTATGTTTCTCTTCCTTCTGGGACATGAGAGTAGCAGTGGCCTAGTATATAGCAAAAACTGGTAACATATGAAAGATGGAATGTGAATGTCTCATAAACTTGTTTGAAAAGAAACTTTTTTAAAATAAGTAGCAAGAATGTACATCATGGAAGACCATTATTTTTAAGGAAAGGCCAAAAATTCTGCAAGCAGAAGCCTCCAGAAATTTATGGGTGGCTGTTATAGTCAAGCAGGTAATCAAAGAAGAGACTGTAATAAGCTATGAGTCCTTGGTGGTTTCCATGTAGTTAAGTTAGAACACCAGGGGTATGGCCTGGGCATTCCTGATTAAATAGGAAGAAAAGTTTGCAGTAGTTAGGCAGACCTTAGGGAGAAGGATGATGAAAATCTAACTTTCCTTTGCAAGATTCCAGTTCATATTTGGGAATCAAATGGAGGCCTTTTTCACTGAGAATTTATTTAGGTCATGTAAAGAAGAACAGCAATTCCAGAAAATATTGGAATTTAGTATCTACAATAGGCAACAAGACATAAAAATACATTGAACTATCTGAATAACTGCCCTAGAGAATCTTTGTATGGCTTATAGAAAATCAGAGACAAGATATTTACCTCTCTGAAAGAAATCATACTCCAAGGAATGAAACTTCTACTGGAAAAATCATCCTTTTTCCTTTTACATCTTCTGTCCTTCATGGCCCCCAAATATTTCAAAGTTATATAGAGTTCATTTTAGAGATTTCTTTATTTATAGAACTTAAATCCTTCAGAATCTGATCATTACACATTTTATACGTGAAATACCACACAGTAACCCATAAAAGTATAATTATTATGCATCAATTAAAATAAAAATATTTTGAAAAAAAAAGTTCATACATTGAGGGAGAGAATTGTTTTATAAAAGGAACTTAATATTGATGGCACCCTGTTTAAGAATTTGTAAAATAAACAAGAATCTCAGTAGATCCCTGAGGCATGAGAGTCTATGCATAATACTGTTCCTATCAAGTGAAGGTGAGCAAGTTTGACTATGTGAAAATCTAGATGCACCATAAAATGGCAGAGTATATATCCTTAACTATAATATAGATGGCCTTGGGTGGTATCTATGAAAGAATAAATAGTATTTGTCTTTGATACCACTAGAAAGCAGATTATAGCCATTCTCTGGGTACCCTTGAGATCTTCACTGAATCCTAACTCATTCACTGAATTTTTTTAAAAAGGACAGGACTATCATAAGTGCTAGTGGAAGCTACAGTGAGTTGTGGCTGAATTAGTCCATCAATTATGGGCCTCATTTTTTTCCTTAGAATAGTTTATGCATATTAGATAATGGCTTGAATAAGTCAATCTGACTTTTGATGGACGTGTTCTGATTATTTCTATTAATGTATGAATTTTTGACACATATAAGGTTTGATTCCTCCTGGGTCTCTTAACATTTAATTTTCTCAAGGCTACCCACAACACTGTGTCCAAAGTAGCAATGATCTGATTATGACTTGAGACATGCTTGGAGATTTTTAGTCTTCTTCAATGTTCCAATTAAGTTAATTGGTATTGGCATCATAGAAAAGGAAATTTTAAGTCAAAGGACCAAGAGAAAAAGTTAGTGACTGGGAGTTAAAGGATAGTTTTTTGGTTAATGGTACCATTTAGCAACATCAATTACATGGTGGCCAGATGGACATGGTGGTCCATTTATAGTACAAAGTGTAGGAACTGAAACTGTAAGAGAACTGTGAACTTAGCTATTAATAATTAATGAAAAATCTTCATGTAAGTTTAGAGAAATATTTAAAGAAATATTCCCCTTGCTGGCCTCTCATTTTTATTGGGTTCATTCTTGCTTATTAATTTTGGCTAACACAGAGAAGTTGTTTGCCTTGTTTCTACTATAAAAATGTTTATATAGCCACATATATCTTTATCAATGAAACTTTAATGGGAAGACACAGAAAAGACATGGGGCCATTCGATTGTTTGATATATAAAACTATTAACTTATTTTAGGTTTTTCTCAAAATAAGTTTTGGCTTTTGTCTAAGACCTTTTCAGGAAGTTCTGGATGTTGTAGCTCTGTTAGGTAAGCTAGTCTCTATTCTGGACTTTGTGAGACAAATACCTTAGTTTTAGCTTAAGATTGTTCACAAAATATGGGGATAGTTTGGAACAAGCATCTGCCACTATATCTACCCTACCACATTGTCTGAAGGTATTGAAAATATGTTCAGTAACATGTCCAAAACATTTGTCTTTGCTTGCTTGCAAGACTGAATGAATATTTAATGTTTACTTAGCTTTTATATTTCCAAACTTATGTGACATACACAGATCATTTTGGCTTTTGTTAAATGTATGTACTCATGTAACCCGCACCCACCCAATCAAGAAAAAACATTCACACAATCCAAATATATCCCTCAAACCTTATTCTTGTCATTTTCACCTGATATTTTTCTAATTTCTTTTATAGCATATTAGTTTTGCCTCTTTATAAAATTCAAATTAATGAACTTACACAGTATTTACCCTTTGATATCTAGCTCCTTTTCTTTAGTACAACATTTTTTAAGACTCTTCCAGTTTGTTCCTCCATTTTATTCCTCCCTAAGAAATATTACATTGTATACATATGCCATGGTTTGTGTAAAAAGAGTGGAAAGCAAAACTCAGTTTCTCCTATTGCAATATCACATAACTCAAAACTTCTGTGACCCAGATGTGTGGAAGGTTTTCTCTATACTAAGCATTGCTCTGGAATATTCTGCATTAGATGGCATCTGGGTGTTCTCTCATTCAATTCAGTTTTGGCACTATCTACCTGGAGGTAACATCAGATCTCGAATTTTGAGGGCTCAGTCCCCAGATTCACCTCTACTTCAAATGTTAGTGGCATGTCTGAGCCTCTGGAACTTTGGGGTTTCCATGGCTTTCTCCTTGGTTTTGATTAATTTGCTACAATGGTTTACAGAGCTCAGGAAAATGCTTATGTTTACTAGTTTATTATAAAGAATATTATAAAAGATACATATGAACAGGCAGGTGGAAATGGTACATAGGGCAAAGTATATGGGAAGCAATGGCAAGCTTCCATGTCCTCTTTGGATGTGCCATTCTCCAGGAACCTCCATATATTCAGCTATCTGGAAACCCTCAGGTATTAGCCTTTTGGTGTTTTTATGGAAGTTTCATTTTATAGGCATGATTGATTAAACTATTGGTGGCTAACAATCAACTCAGCCTCCCACCCTTTTCCCCTCCCCAGAATTTTGAGGATGGAGCTGAAAGTCCCAGTTCTCTAATCATGTCTCAGACTTTCTGGTGCCTCTGGTGCCTAGTCCCCATCCTGAAGCTCTCTAGGGGTCCCCAGTGCCAAGTTAGTTCATTAATATGCAAATGACACTCTTCTCACTTCTGAGAATCCAAAGTTTTAGGACCTGTATGTCTGGAACATGGGAAAAAACAAAAAAAATATTTCACAATATCACAATTGTTTTATCTGTTCTTCTGTTGATTAACATTTGAATTATTTGCAAATTTTTGAGTTATTATGAATGTAGCTGCTTTAAGTAGGTTTTTTTGCATGAATATAATATCTAGTAATTATTTAGTAGAAATACACATATAACCTTCAGAAAGGACTGGCACACATTGTGTTTTCTCTAGTAATTCTTCTGTTCAGTGGACCTCAGGAATAAGAAAATCCTTTGCCAAGTCCATCCAATTTGCTTTGTTGAACCAGGCTTTAGCATCTGAATATCCTAGTAACATATATATATATATATATATATATATATATATATATATATATATATGATTTTTTAAAGGTCAGAGAAGGTGAGATTTTATATTTCCAATATTATTATAAATTTTCCAATTAATTTATTAGTTTTTTCTAAGGGTTGAAGAAAATCTTTGTTTATTGACACTATATCAGCTTGAGAAAAATGTCTAAAACTGACCTGCCAGAGTTTCAGAGTTTATCTTAATGTTTTAACAGTCTCATTTTAAAGAGTTATAATTTGAGAAAAAAAATCATAGATGGAAATTAAGTTATTGTTGGGGAAATGGATACAAACTTGGAAAAAAGCAGAAGTTTCAATTGGCAGTGGAGAACAATAAGAAAGAGGAAGTATTTTCAAAGAAAGGTAAACATAATTATAATGAATTAAAAGTGAAATTGTCTAAAAATTTCTATATTTTCATTAGTTTTGGCCAAGTAGTCCTTTAATGAAGTGACTTTGCTATAAAAATTTCATTTGCAATCTTTTCTACCCCAACCTAGAAAAGCAAACTGCTGAATATAATAATAGTTACTTTTACATTACAACTTCAGTGAGCTATGGGGTGACCAGATTAAATATAGTTTCCAATGTGTCTGGATAACATTGACATTTGAATTAGTGCACTCAGTAAAGTAGGTTGTATTGTTGGTCGCAGTGTGAATGAGCATCACTCAATTCATTGAGGACCTGAATAGAACAAAAGGAAGAGAAAGTAGATATTTCTTCCTTTTTCCTTGCCTTCTTGTTTGAACTGGAATATCTCATTTTCTCCTGCCTTTATACTTGGATTTATATAATTTCTTGACTCTGAGGCCTTTTGGACATGGACTGAATAACACAATTTTTTTTCTTGAGGTTTCAAGTCATAGATGGCAGACCATGGGATTTTTCTGGAGAATTCATGCTAATACCATGAGAATTTTTTGTTTTGCACTACTTTTTCTCTAAGGTATTTTTGTTTTATTTTGTTTTGTTTTGTTGTGGTACTGAGGTTTGAACCCAGGGCCTTGCACTTGCATGCTCTGCAAGTGCTGGACCACTGAGCTGTACCCCCAGCCCATTTTTTTTTTTTTTTTTTTACTTTTTGAGACAGGGTCTCACTAAGTTACACAGACTGCCTCTGGTCTTGAACTTGTGATCCTCCTGCCTCCGCCTCCCAAGCTGCTGGAATTACAGGTGTGCGCCGCACACTCGGCTTTTAAAGTATTTTTAAAGTGGGAAATTTTAGTGATATTGAAAATTCCTCAAAGTTACCACTCTAATTCTGCTCCATGTTTTTGCTGCATTTTGTATAACTGGAACCAAAATTTGTGTTACCTTCAGAATACATACAAAATGAATATATACTGACCTACACTGAGATGATTCTAAGTATGTTGATATATTCAGTTGAATATATTGCTTCTGCATTTTGTGTTTTGGATCTCATATATGACATTGATTATCTATAACCACAGACCATAATCTTGATGATTATGGTGTATGAAATTCTTATTACAGAACTTGGTTCAATAAAAAATAAGACCTTTTAAGGCATTTGAATGGTGTCCCAAGGCAAAGCTCTTTAATTACATTTGTATGGCCTGACAATGTCTTTAACCTCTCAATCATCAGGACCAGTTTGTAGTCATAGATTTATAGTTCTCTGTATGTTTACATACCGATGGTATTTTTATTTAATTTTTTAGACTAATTGTGTTTTTAACAAGGTAAATTTGAGATTAGATGAGAAACATAATTTCTACAATAATTTTAAGAAGACAAATTTGATAAAAAACAATTAAGAATTTAAAGAGTGACATCTACGTTTCCCAAAACAAAATAAGAAGCAGTGCTTGTTACCTTCAACAAAAGTGTATCTCATACCTGGAATATGATTGAGCTAATATTGATTGAGACAATAAAATGAAGAGATGCAAAAGCCCTCAAGGTATGCACACAGAAATGGTGTTGGTGAAGTCTTCTAGTGTAAGGCAGTGTAATCTTGTTGCAGTGAAATTTTGTTAGGTTTTTCTAAGTTATAGAAATCTACACCTCAAATAAATAAATATATAATGAAATAAGAGAACTAGTTTTTATTGATATATTTTAAGGGAGAACATCATGCAAAGAATTTTGATATGACGATTTTAGGAAAATGAGGATTGATTTTGGTTTTTTACATTTTTTTACCTTGCCAAAATAATCCTTAAATAAAGTTATTTCATAGAAGTAATTAGGGCATAATACCAGAATTAGAATGAGTCTTTGGGTTGAGTGTCTTTATAACGTAAGGGTTGATATAAGAATTGTAGAGTTATGGGAAGAAATAGATCCTGCCCTGGACTATGCACGTGACTGACTTAGTTATGGTTTTAAAGAGTGCATTACTGAAGAAAGTTTGCCAGATGGAAGCATCTTATGTGTAACTTGAGACTTGATGAGCCTATGAAGAGAGAAGGGAGTCTTTTGCAAGTTATACAAAGAATTGTTCCTGAATATACACACATATATTTACACATACACTCATACACAAGCAGAGGTGAGGTCTTGAAAGAGGACAAAGGATTTATGCAAATCCCAGGACATTCTGCAGTTCTAATTGCATAAATGATGGGGATAGTTATGTGAATTGTTCAAAATTAGCAATTGAATAACTCAGGGAGGATGCTATCAACTATTTTTGTATATCTGAGAAATATCCATCTAGAGAATGGTTCTGTGAAAATAAAATTTGAGCAGAGATCTGAATATTATGAAAGTGAGAAACTTGTAAATACCTGGGTAAAGGTATTCCAGGTATATAAACCCCCCAAAAGATCAATGTGGCATCAGTATATATGGCAAGTGCAAAGTAGCATCAGATGAAGTTAGAGAGTTAGACAGGGGTCAGATCTAGCAAGCCTTATAGGCAACAGTAAAAGTTTTCATTCTACTCTGTGCTTGATGGAGAAGAAGTTTGTGTGGAAGGAAAGATGTGATCTAACTTGCATCTTAAATGGAACTCTGTACCTGTTGTGTTAAATATAGGAAAATTGTTAGGAGATATAGCTGTCAGTGCCAATAGGAAAATAATGACACACTCTAAGGGTTTCATTGTTAAGATGGTTACAGGAATGTGGATAGAGTTAGGTAAATCAGAAAGAGTTGGTAAAGCATCCACAAAATGGCAATAGTAGAAAGACATTATCATTCCATGCTGGATATTTTCCATTTCCTACTGCATCTCCACTCTCCACACTTCTCACCCACCTTTGTGGCCTAAGAAGCCAATCTATACTAAGTAAAATAAACTGGCTACTTTTTCTAGGTCCCTGTTTCTCCTTGTTGTTAGGTGCTATCCAGTCCGTATGTGACTCATAGTGACCATATGTGCAACAGGTGAAACACTATTGTCAGTACTTCTCTGCTATTCATAGTGTTTTCAATGGCTAATTGTTTCTTGGGAGTGGGTTGCCAGGTCCTTCTCCCAAGCCTACATACAGCACATGGTGTTCCCAAGTGGTCTCCCATCCAAGTACTAACCAGGCCCGTCCCATCTTAGCTTCCAAAATCTGATGGGATCGGACGCCACGGTGGTACAGGTACAGGCAGTTCCCTGCTTAGTTTTGGTAAATGAGTAACAATGGCAATAAGTCAAAGAAATAACATTTGTTCATTTTTCACCCTGCTTTCCACACCCTCTCACCCAGGACTTCATGGGCCAAGTTTTAGCGATGGCTCTGCTCCTGTCCTCACAGTAAGTTCAGGCAGCTCTCTTCATACCACTTCTTCTTCTGGCTATCCTCTTACTAATTGCACAGTTATATGGCATTTCTTGGTACATTTCCTAATGATTGCAGTTATGACTTGAATGTTTCAAAACTCACGCTGAAACTTAATTACCATTATCAAGGTATTAAAATGGGACACCTTTAAGAGGTAACTAGACCATGAGGGCTCTACTCTCATGAATAGCATTGGTATAAGTATAAAATGGCAAGTACATCCATGTCTCACTTTCTTTTTGCCCTTTCATCAACTCATGGTGCAGAAAGAAGGCCCTCAACAGATGCTAACTTCTGAGCATTGGTCTTCCCATCTTCAGAACCAGGAGTCAATGAACTTGTGTTTGTTATGAACTACAGAAACTGTGGTAATCAGTTCTGGCAGAAAAAAAAGGAAACCTAACCAAATATTTTTAAATAGTTCTTGTTGTTAGGTGCCACAGGTCGAGTCCAACTCATAGTGACCCTATGTAGAACAGATTGAAACTCTTTGCTATTCTATGCCAGGCACACGATCTTATTTATATTTAAGCCCATTGTCGCAGAAACTGTGTCAGTCCATCTGGTGGAGGGTTTTCCTTCTTTTTGTTGGCCTGCCACTCTCCCAAACATGATGTCTTTCTCCAGGCACTGATCTCTCCTGACTACATGTCCAAAATATGTAAGATGCAGTCTGGCCATTCTTGCTTCCAAGGAGCGCTCTGGTGACACTTCTTCTAGGACAGATTGGTTGGTTCTTCTGACAGTCCATGGTATATTCAATAGAAGTCTCTAGCACCATAATTCAAAAGCATCAATTCTTCTCCTGTCTCCCGTATTCAGTGTCCAGCTTTTACAACCATATAATGTGATGGAAAATACCATGGCATGAGTCAGACACACCTTGGTCTTCAATGTGACATGTTTGCCACAGCTTTTCATAGAGCAATGTGTCTTTGGATTTCTTGACTGCTGCTTCCACAGGTATTGATTGTAGAGCCAAGCAAAGCAAAATATTGGACAACCTCTATCTTTTCTCCATTTATTGTGAAGTTGCATACTGGCCCAGTCATAAGGATTTTTCTTTTATTGATGTTTAGTCACAACCCATGTTGAAGGCTGTGATCTTTGATGTTTATCAGTAAATGTTTTAAATCGTCTTCACTTTCAGCAAGCAGAGTTGTGTCATATGATTAACACAGGTTGTTAATGAGACTTCCTCCAATCCTGATGCCACGTTCTTCCTCATAAAGTCCAGCTTCTCAGATTATTTGCTCAGCATATAAATTGAAGAGATAGGGTGAAAGTATACAGCCCTGATGCACACCTTTCTCTACTTTAAGCCAGGCTATCTTTCCTTATTCTATTCAAACAACTGTCTATTCAGCAACTGCTGGTTTACCTATAGATTCCTCATGAGTAGAATTAGGTGCTTAGTATTCTCATTTCCTGAAGTGTTATCCATGATTTATTATGATCCACACAATCAAATGCCTTTGCATAGTCAATAAAACATAGATAGACATCTTCCAGATATTCTCTGCTTTTGGCTAAGAGCCACCTGACAGTAATCATGTCCCTGGTTCCCAACCCTCTTCTGAATCCTGTTTGATTTTCCATTAATTCCCTGTCTATATATGGCTGCAGTCACTTTTAAATGATCTTTAGTAAAAATTTGCTTGCATGTGATATTAATGATATTGTCTGATAGTTTCAACATTCAGTCGGGTCCCCTTTTTTGGGAATAGTCACAAATATGGATCTCTTCCAGTCAGTTGGCCAAGTAGCTGTTTTCCAAATTGGTTGGCATAAACATGTATACACCTCCAATGCTGCAACTGTTTGTTGAAACATCTCTATTGGTATCCCATCAATTACTGGAGCCCTGTCTTTTGCCAGTTCTTTCAAAGTTGTTTCCACTTCGTCCTTCATTACCACTGGTTCTTCTTCATATGCAACCTCTTGGGATGGTGGGCCATCCACCAATTCTCTTTTGTATAACGACTCTTTGTATTCCTTCCATCTTCTTTTGATGTTTCCTGCATCATTGACCATTTTCCCTATGGAACCTTTCACTACTGCCACTTGAGGCTTCAATTTTTTCTTCACTTTCTTAAATGTGAGAAACAGTGTGTTTATTCCCTTTTCGTTTTCTGCCTCTAGCTCTTTGTACATGTCATTTTCCTATCTTCTATTAATTTTAGGGCTGGGATTTAGCTCAGTTGGTAGAGTGCTGTGCTGCAGTCTCTGACGTCTTGAGTTCAATTCCCAGCACTGCAAAAATGGGAGAAGGACCTGGCAATCCACTCCCAAGGCAATCCCCAAACAGTCAGCCATTGAAAACCCTATGAGGGTTGCTATGAGTCAGATGCCGACTCAATGGCACCTAACAATAATAATAACAACAATAACAACAATTAATTTTAAGTTTTCTGATTTTATGATGAGGTCTTTTATCCACTTTGAGTTAACTCTCATGGATCTTGAGAGATGTGTGTCAGTTTTCATTTTTCTGTAAGCACATATCCTTGTTTCCCAGCACCATTTATTGAAAAGGGTATCCTTTTTCCAATTTGCTTGCTTTGATCCTTTGTTGAAAATCAGGTGGCTATTGGTGTTTTGAGGTATTTCTTGATTTTCTATTCTGTTCCACTGGTCATCAGGCCTACTTTTGTAGGTGCTTAGCATTCTCATTTTTGTACCAGTACCAATCTGTTTTTGGTACCACTGATCTGTTATATAGATTCAAGTGAGGGATTTTGATTCCAACTGCACTAGTTTTGCAGCTTAAGAGTGTTTTGGCTATACATGGTCTTTTGTGATTCCATATGAATTTTGGATCATTTTTCAAAGACTCATTGGAATTTTAATGGGGATTGCATTAAATCTATTGTTTGCTTTTGGTAGGATAGCTAGGTTTACTATATTCATTCTCCCAATGCAGGAGCAGGGAAGGGCTTCCATTTTTAGTATCCTCTGTGATATCTTTCATTAATGTTTTGAAATTTTCCTTGTAGAGTTCTGTAGGGTCTTTGGATAGATTGAGTCCAAGGTACTTAATTTTCTAGTGGGTTACCATGAAAGGTATTGTATCTGCAATTTCCTTCTCTTCCTGCTTACCATTGGTGTAAAGGAAAGCTATTTATTTTTTTGTGTTAATTTTATATACTGCTACTTTGCTGAAGGAGTTGATTAGATATAAAAGTTTTCTGGATGAGGTTTTGGTATCCTTTAGGTAAAGTATCATGTCATCCACAAATAAAGATAGTTTGATCTCTTCATTGCCAATCTATATCCCTTTGATTGCATTCTCTAGTCTGATTGCCATGGCAAGGACGCCAATCACTATGTTGAATAGAATAGGAGAGAGTGGACGTCCTTCTCTTGTTCCAGATATTATAGGAAATTGTTTCACTTTTTCTCCTTTAATATGATATCGGTTATAGGTCTCTCATAGATGGCTTTTATGATGTTAAGGTATTTTTCTTTTATGCCTATCTTCTCCAGGGTGTTTTTCATGAAAAGGTGTTTCACTTTTTCAAAAGCCTTTTCAGCATCAACTGAGATGATCATGTGATTTTTGTTTGCCAGTCTCTTGATATGTTGAATTACATTAATTGATTTTTGTATTTGAACCAGCCTTGCATCTGTGGAATAAATCCCATTGGCTCATGGTGACCAATCTTTTCAGTATGTTGCTGCATTCAGTTTGCCAGGATTTTGTTAAGGATTTTTGCTTCTATGTCCATAAAGGAAATTGTTGGGCCCCACGTTCAAGCGCCAACTCTATGTGGGGCGCGTGCCTCCCAATCCGGCCTGGAGGTTCAGACGGGCTGCACCACCGTGCACACAGATACTAAACACAATTCATTCGGGACCCTCAGGTGAGGGGTGTAGACTACTGCGGCCCTCGGGACCCCGGTGGAGATGAGAGAAAGGAAAAGCCTCAGGTGCTTTTGCCTTCCAGGGGCAAACACCTGTGTTGGTCATCTCGGTGGTCAGGAGGAGACAGCTGTTGCTTCCTCGGTGATCAGACTGAAAGCAGGTTCCTTTCCTTGTTGAGGATTGCAACGGGAGAGCATTATTTCCTCACTGAAGGTCCGGGGGAGAGCAGCGGGAGAGGCATTTCCTCATCGGTGGTCCGGGCAGGAACAGGCAAGAAGGCACAGAAAGGGTGCCAAAAAGGGCCTAAAAGGCGGTACCCAAAGGTCGAACTGCCACAGCGCAGCTCTTTATGTAGCTTGCCCGTGGAATGGCCTGAGCCAATCAGCTTTCAGTCCAATTGTCCAATAAGGAAGGGTTTTGTACAAATGTGCAACCGAGTTACTTTCTTTTTCCTAGATTTCTAACTTACAAACCAGATATTCAAACTCCATTTTCCCAGTTTGGCAGTTTTGCCAATTTCCTCCCAATTTTTCCCTACAGGAAATGTTTCTATAATTCTCTATGTTTGATGTATCCTTTCCTGGTATCAGAGTGATGGTAAATTTGCAGAATGAGTTTGGGAGTTTTCCCTCCTTTTCTACTTGTTGGAATAATTTGAGGAAAACAGGTATTATATTGTCTTTGTAAGTTTGGTAAAATGCTGCTGTGAACCCATCAGGATCCGAGCTTTTGTTTTTTGGGAGAGTTTTATTACCTTTTCTATTTCAGCATATGTAATAGTCTTGCTTAGGCCACTTACGTGTTCTGAGGTTAATCATGTGTGTTAATAAATTTATCCATTTCTTCTGTATTTTCGTACTTTTGGGAATACAATCTCTCAAATTATTCCCTGATGATTTTTTGTATTTCATTGTAGTCAATAGTTATGGTCACATTTTCATTTCTAATTTTTACGATTTGGCTTTTTCCGTTTTGCTTTTGATGAGATTGGCCAGAGTAGTGTCTATTTTATTAATCTTTTCAAAGAAACAGCTCTTAGTCTCATTAATTTTTTAAATTATCTTTTTAGATTCTAATTGAGATACTTCTGCCTTTATCTTGGTAATTTCTTTCTGAGTTCTCCTTTTAGGATTGATTTGTTGTTGATTTTCTAGCAACATAATGTGTGTCATTAAGTCATTTATTCGGCTCTCCTGTACCTTATTGATGAAGGTACTTAATGCTACAATCTTCCCTCTTAAAACTGCCTTTGCTGTATCCCATATGTTTTGGTAGGATATGATTTGATCATCATTTGTTTGTAGGAATTTTTAAATTTTCATTTTGATTTCTTCAACAACCCATTGATCATTCAGCAGTGTAATATTTAGTCTCCGTGAATTATTCTTTTGGGAATTATTCTTGCTTTTGAGTTCCAATTAATTCCAATTAATTCCACTGTGGTCTGATAAGGAACAGGGGATGATTTCTACTTTTTTGTATTTATTGAGGGAATTGTAATGGACTAGCATATGGTCTATCTTGGAAAACATTCCATGTTGAGCTGAGAAGAATGTGTATTCCTCATCGCATGGATGGAATATTCTGTATATATCTATGAGATCCAATGTTATAGGCCAAAAATTATCACAGGCCAATATCTTACCTGACCATGGATGAAAAAAAATCCTCAGTGAAATATTTGTACATCCAATCCTTCAATGTATGGAAAAAATTATATACCACAACCAAGTTGAATTTATAATGGATATGCATTGCTTTAAGGTAGAGATTATGTTCATTGTTTCTCTGTTGATTTTCTGTTTTGATGGTCTGTCTCTTGGTGAAAGTGGGGTATTGAAGTCTCCTATAATTATTGTGTTTGGTCCTATAAACTTCTTTATGTCCTGTAAAGTTCATCTTATAAATCTAGGTCCCCCAGTATTTGGAGCATATATATATTTAGAAAAGTTGTTTGTTCCTGGTTGATTGTTCCTTTTAGTAATATGTAGTGTCCTTCTTTATCTCTTCTAATTACTTTTAGATTGAAAGTTAATCTATCTGATATCAGAATTTCAGTACCTTCTTTTTTTTGTTTTCCCCCTGCTTGATATACTGTTTTCCAGCCCTTAATTCTTACTCTATTGCAGTTAAATTTTCAATATTGAGAGTGTACTCCTTTGTCTCTACATTGCTAAGAGTTTTTATCATGAAAGGATGTTGTATTTTTTCAAATTATTTTGTCTGTGTTGATAAAATCATGTTATTTTTTCTTTTATTAGCAGGTTGAAATTGTGATTTAGATTAATTGATTCTTTTTTTTGTATGTGTGGTACTAGATGTTGAACTCAGGGCCTTGCACCTGCATGCTCTGCAAGTGGTGGACCACTGAGCTGCACCCTCAGCCCATTTTTTTACTTTTTGAGACAGGGACTCACTAAATTACACAGACTGCCTCTGTTCTCGAACTTGTAATCCTCCTGCTTTGGCCTCCTGAGCAGCTAGGATTACAGGCGTGCACCACTGTGCCAGGCTCGATTCTTAAATATTCAATGAGCCATGCATATCCATTATAAATTCAACTTGGCTGTGATATATAATTTTTTCCATACATTGAAGGATTGGATGTAAAAATATTTCACTGAGGATTTTTTCATCGATGGTCAGGTAAGATATTGGCCTGTGATTATTTTTGGCCTATAACATTGTTCTTCCTTTCTCTCACACTCTTTGTAATATATGTACATTCATAAAATGAATTAGGGGCTATGTATTTCCTCTGCTTCTAACTTTTGGAAGATATTGTGAGAATTACTATATCTGTCTGAAATGTTTAGTAGAATTCACCAATGAGTATATCTAGGGTTGGTACCCTCAGTTTTGATTCAATTTCTTTAATAGATATATGCTTACTCACAGTGTCTTTATCTTCTTGTGTGAATTTTTCAAGGAATTAATCTATCTCATCTGGGTTAAAAGTTGTGGGAATAGAGTTGTCTACTTCCTTATTGTTTATTAAGTATCCATGGTATCTATATTGATACCCTGTAATTTCTGATATCAATAATTTTGCTTCTATTATTTTTAATTAGCTCAGTTGAAAGCTTCTCAATTTTATTAATCTTTTCAAAGAGCCAACTTTGTAGTTCTTCTATTTTCTCTATTTTTTCCTGTTATATTTAGTTTTATTGATTTCTGGTCTACATTTTATTTCTTTCTTTTATTCTGATTACTTTCAAATCAGTTTACGATGATACCTTAACATTGGAACTGCTCCATGCTCTTACCCTTTTCTCCTTGAATAATATTTTCAAGAGAATTATGATTCGGTGTTCAAGCATCTGCTTGACACTCAACCACCATGCTAAGACCAGTGTGTGAAACCATGATTACCAGTGAAGCTTCCAGGCGAAACAAAGGGGAAAGCATTACTTTATGCATGGACTTAAAGCAGTAAGGACTTATCCTCATGCAGTGTTCACAATCTCAAATTTCTGAAATTATATATAGGTATGCATAACATATGGTCATCATGCACCTAAGAAACTTTGTGGTGATAAAAGGGAAGGAAAGAGGAAAACAGTAAGAACAATTGAATTAAAAAGGAACTTATTGCTAAGTATGTGAGTGAAATACATGTGTCTGGTTAGCCATTCACTATCATGCTGCAACCCATAAAAAATGTCTACACTATTTCATATGGGGAAAAAATGCTCTGTCGTTGAAATGATCTGCACTCACCCAGCCTTTCAGAATATATCATGGTCAAGTGCCAAGGAGCCACCCTATTTTCTTTTTTCTGTTTTTCTAATATGGATGCTTTGGTGACTTATTTAATATCTTTTTTCTTTCTAGTGTATTTCTGTCCAGTGTATGCAGTTGATGCTATAAGTCTCTAAGAGATGCAGTTGCCATATCACAAAAATTTTGAAAAGTGTATTTGCCTTCTCATTTATTTCAAAATCTGAAAGCTTTCTCTTAGGATTTCTCTTTTGAACCATGTGTTATTTTGAAGTGGGTTGTTTAAACTCAAAGGATTTTATATTTTTCTAGATGTCTTTCTGTTATCGATTCTTAGTTTAATTCCATTGTATCTGAGAAGTACTACAATATGATCTCTATTTTTAATTAGCTGAAGCGTGTTTTGTAGCTCAGAATATATAGATTTTTGTTAAATGTTCCATATCAGCTTGAGAAGAACATATAATTTATATATCTATTGATGCTAATTATATCTTGTTCACCGATAGTGCTGTTGAGAACAGCTCTGTCCTTACTAATTTTCTGCATACTGGATAC
>VMDO01022826.1:0-32786 GCA_007922755.1 Pedetes capensis | reverse complement strand
TTTTTTTTTTTCTTTAACTTGGGGATTGAATCCAGGGCCTCATACACACTTTGCAAGTGCTATACCACCAGACTGAACCTCCATCCCATTTAAAATACTTTTTTTATTTTGAGACAGTGTCTAAATTATGCAGGCTGCCTCTGGCCTCGAACCTGCAATCCTTCTGGCTCTACCTCCCTAGTTGCTGGGATTATAGGCATGAGCCATTGCAGCTGGCCTAGTTTCTTTTAATAATATATCATCCCAAAGAAAATACAAAGTCAATTTAAAAATAAAAAAAGGATTTCTTCTAATTCCACAAGTTTGAGAAGTACATAAACAAGTTCAGATTATTTATGTTAATGAAGAAGTTTGATGCTATTGAGAAAACCAAAATTTATAGATAGAACTAAATATCAATATGACATCAATAGTGTGTCTATATGGATACATACATATTATTTTTATATTTTTAAATTTACAACTAATATACTTCACTGAATGAATCTGAAGATAGGTTTGCATTTAATAAGCACACATTAATTCATAGCTAGAGAGTCCCAAGGGCTCAATTGGTAGAACCCTGCTCTGCAGTCTCTGAGGTCCCGAGTTCCATTCCCAGCACCACAAAAATGGGAGAAGGATGTGGCAATCCACTCCCAAGGCAATCCTGAAACAATCAGCCGTCGAAAACCCTATAAGGGTTGTTATGAGTAAGGCATGACTCGACAGCACCTAACAACAAGAAGAGAGTCCCAAAACTAAGCATGAGAGGGAAATCAGCCCAATACCCAACAGTGAGTATAGAAAAAAAAAAAATCCTAGGAAGGGAGTCTAATGGCTTAGATATAAAACAACTAATTTCTCAGCCACACCTTCTCAAAGAAATAATTTATTTTATATTTGTTTAAACTGAAATATAAATACTTAACTCCTGAAGAGTTTCTATATGTTTGTTCTTTTGAGACAGTCTTATATGTTGCCCAGGTTGGCCTTGAACTCATGATTCTCCTGCCTCAGCCTCCTAAGTGCTGGGATTATAAGTGTGTGCCACCATGCTTGATCCATCTATTCTTACATATTTAGCATTACTTATCTGTGCTTCCTTCTTCTCTTTGGATCTTAGTAGAATGAAATATAGAAATACAGAGATGGCTCACATTGTTCTCTTTCCCCTAAGCAGATTGGGAGCATTTATTAAATAACTATTTTTGATAGGCACTGAGCTAAGCATTTGGTATGCATAATTTTATTTAATCTCACCACAACCCCATAAATTGGATAGTGCCTTCATTTCACAGGTGAGCAAGCCAAGGTTTGGAGAGGTTAATAACTTTCCCAAGATCACATGGCTGGTAAGAAACAGAGCCAGGGTGAAAGGACAGGTAAATCCAACTCCATCCTCCATGAGTTACATAATGCACCAGTGCATCTCAATGTGTGGTCCTGAGACCAGAAGCACAAGAATCCCCTCAAAATTTGTTACTAATTATTGGGCTCTATGATAGAATCACTGGATCAGAAACTCTCAGGATTATGATCCAACATTCTGTGCATTAGTGAACATTTTAGGTGATTTTGAGGCTAAAGTTGAAAATCACAGAATCATACTATACTTCCTCCATGAAAGCAGTATATTTAATGTTCACAAATAGTTCATATTAAAAAACCCTCACAATGACTTCACTGGTGGATATTTTGGTTAAGGAACTTCAATAAATTACATCAATAGCTTACATCCTTGTGAAGATGGAAGGCAAAAAGTTTATTGGAATCCAGCTAAAGGTTAGAGTCTTTGGCATGCCATTATATTCATTTATTTCAGGGGACTCAAAGCATTTTGCCAAGAGGAAACAGATTTGTTATGTAAAATATCTGAGAGAGTGAAGTGTACATTATTCGATTGACTTGGCTTTGTTGTTGTTGTTGTTAGGTGCCTTCGAGTTGGTATCCGACTCATAGCGACCCTCTGTACAACAGGGGAAACACTATTGTCAGTGCTTCTCTGCTGTTCATAGGGTTTTCAATGGCAGATTGATTTTTGGGAGGGGGTTGCCATGTCCTTCTCCCAAGCCTACAGCTTCTGGTGTTCCCAGGCGGTCTGCCATCCAGGTACTAACCAGGCTCAACCCTGCTTAGCTTCCGAGATCTGATGGGATCGGATGCCCCAGGGCTACGGCTGCAGGTTTGGCTTTGTTAGGTCAAGAACAAAAACATAGACAGCCACTAAGGAGTGTGCAGAAAGTAAATTCTCAATCTCGTTTACTCAAGATTTTGATTATTCTACTTAGTAAGAGACCTGCAACCAAAGCTCTGTGGCATTTAATCCCGTCAGATCTTGAAAGCTAAGCAGGGTTGGATCTGGTTAGTACTTGGATGATGGGAGACCGCCTGGAAACACCAGGTGCTGTAGGCTTGGGAGACGGACCAGCAACCCACTCCCACAAATCCATCTGCCACTGAAAACCCTATGAGCAGCACAGAAGCACTGACAATAGTGTTTTGCCTGTTGTGTGTAGGGTTGTCATGAATTGGATACCCACTTGACAGCACCTAACAACAACAACACTCTTAGTAAAAGATTCTGGGGAAGGACAGAAGAATTTAACTGTTAGAAAAACTGTCACGATGTGGTGGGAGATATTTCCTTCAATGCAAAATTAAAATTCCAGTTTTCTTGTTAGGTACATGTGCCTATGCCCATCTACCAAAATACCAGACTCTGGTCACTACACTGAAAATAACTTCCATTAATTTAGGGAATTTCATGCTATTAAAGTGGAGTTGAAGCAGCTAGGGTGGTGTTTCAGAAAATAAGAGGGAGAAAACTAGAACACAGCTTTAGTGAAAACATGCTTCTTAATTCATATTAACTGTCTATTAGGATTGTGCTTACTGATGTGAAAGGTTTGGAAAAATAGTGTGAGATATCACATTAAAACAGGAAACAGATGGTGCTTAACTGGGTGTGCAGGTGAGGAAGCAGGAGCTTCCTCATTTGGCTGAGGGATGCACAACAAGAACAGCAGCGACCTGTTTGTTCTTTAGTCTTAGTCTGAGGAAAATATCAGTATGTTTGTGAATTATTGTGTATCATGTTTAATATGTACTAATTTGCTTACATAGAATCTAACATGCTAACAAGAATATAATCTGACCACAAATTCAGTGAATTGTGGTTTATTCCTGCTATTACAATTATTTCTGATTGTTAAAACCATTCCTTCTGATATTAATATAGAGCATACTGGGTTTTAGAGCATGAAAGACTCAGCACAAATTTAACCATTTGCAAGTTAGGCTAATGCTGGAATACACTAAAATAATTTATAGAATGTACTAAAACTGGATTGCAAGAAAATTTATGATATGTAGTCACACAATAATAAAAAACCAAAGATTAATTAACATAAAAATTCTACCTGTCATATTTCTCTAAGTAGAAATAATTGCAATGTAATTTTATTTCACTGATGGAGCCTCCAACTTGATCCAGGGTAAAGTCAACATGAAAATGAAAGACTATGAAAGGCACCTTTAGGCCAGAGGAAAACAGGACATGATCTCACCAGCTTCAAAATTAGAGCCATTGAATTACTTGGTACATAAGTGCATGCACATGCTTGCATACACAAGCATGTGCACACACTCCCTCAATAATATTCTCATATTCATTATTGCTTATAAAGAATGGAAAATTTGAAAGAAAAATGAACAAAACTTAAAAAACATCTGTCAAAGTTTTCTTTGGAGATTATTAAATAGCTAATGCATCAGGTTTCATTTTTAAAAACTAAAATATTGCTCATTTCATTAATTCTTAAAATATCAAAATATTAGAGGCTAAAAATTTCTTTTGTAGAAACTGAAACCAAGAACTGGGAGCAGGGGCACACACCTGTAATCCCAGCCACTTGGGAAGAAGAGGCAAGAAGATTGCTAGTTTGATGTCAGAGGCAGCCTGGGTAATTTAGTGAGACCCTGTTTCAAGATAAAAAATAAGAAAGGGGAATTGGGGATTGAAGTTCAGTGATAGAGCACTTGCAAAGTATGTGCAAGGCCCTGGGCTCAGCCCACCACTACAAAAAAAAAAAAAAAAAAAGAAAAGAAAAAAAGTAAAGAAAGAAAGAAAAAATGAAAGACAGAAAGAAAGAAAAGAAAGAAAGGAATGAAGGCAGGCAGGCAGGCAGGCAGGCAGAAACAAACAAACTGAGAAAATAAATCATTGACTTCAGATCAATTATTTGTGACATTTCTACACACAACATGAACACAAAAGTTTAGACACACACACACACACATTTGGATTTTAAGTGTAGGAGTTTGGGGGACTAAAATATAAATGTCAAAATTGCCGAAATGACATTTGTTTTCTATTTCATGTTTGTATCCCTGAAATACAATGCCCATTGGACTATATTTTATTCATTTATTTTATTTTATTTTTTTCCATACTGGGGGTTTAACCCAGGGCTTTTCACTTGCATGCTTTGCAAGTGCTGGACCACTGAGTTGCATGCCCAGCCCATTTTTTTTTTTTTTACTTTTTGAGACAGGGTCTTGCTAAATTATGCAGACTGCCTCTGGTCTTGAACTTGTGATCTTCTTGCCTCCGCCCCCCAAGCCACTGGGATTACAGGCATGCACCACTATGCCCAGCTGCACTATACTTTCTTAATAAATATCAATAAAATAAATATCAATAAAATCAAATGTATAACTTTGCTAATGAGACCTTGGCCAGAACTGATACCCTAAGAAGTGTAATGTTTGTGAATAAAGCTCATCTCCTGAGTATTATTGGCTTTCATCTAGCCATTTATCAGGAACCTGATTCTCCCCCTATCTCCTTTACTGACGCTGAATCACACACCTTCTGGGTGGTGGAAGATGTAAATAAATTTTACATATTTAAGAGGACTTCTGTCCAGACACAGTGTTTCAGTCCTGTAATCTCAGCAATTAGGGGAGGCTGAGGCTGAGGCAGGCGGATCATGAGATCAAGGCTAATGGCACCCTGTGTAACTCAGCAAGACCCTGTGATAGTTCAGTCCAGTGATAGAGCACTTGCCAAGTATGTGAGAGACCCTGGGTCCAATACCTAAGTACTATAAAAAAAATAGACTTCTGAAATATGTACATGGTTTGGCCACATTGTTAGCACTTAGCTGATTGCTATTGCAGAAGCAGCCTCATGTTGTAATCTGCAATGATATTATAGATGTAAAAAAAAAACACAAAAAAAAATCTCCTATGATTCTGTTACGTTTCTGTTGCATTAAATAATAGCATCACAATCACTGTTTTAGCAATCACACACACACACACACACACACACACACACACACATATTTATTTATTTTTAGTTGTACTAGGATTTGAACACAGGGCCTTGTGCTTGCATGCTTTGCAAGTGCTTTACCACTGAGGTACACCTCCAGCCCAATTTTTTTTACTTTTTGAGACAGAGTCTTGCTAAATTATGCAGACTGTCTCTGTTCTCAAACTTGCGATCCTCTTGCCTCTGCCTCCCGAGTTGATGGGATTACAGGCGTGCACCACTGTGCCCGGCTCACATATTTTTTTAATTCTTACTTTTTTGTATAAATTTCCAAAAGAAAAAATTTATGGAATTTTGAACTTTGGACAAATTTCATCAAAAGCAATATATAAAGTGACTTTACTCTTATACAATGGCTGAAACACCCAACCCCACCTCCAGAGTCATTAAAAATCAGCAGGCTTGGATTCTAATCCTGGATTTCAGATTTTGGCAAGTCATTTAATACCCGAGGGCTTTTCTTATTTTCTTCTGCAAAACAGTACTAAGAAAACTTATATAATTTGGTATTTAGGAGGTTTAACTAGGATGAAACAATATTTGTGAAGATGCTGTGATACCTAAAGTTTTCCAGAAAATATTGTAACCTTTTGATACTAAGATACTGAATGTTGAATATCCAGAACATCAGGGAATGGAAATTCTAGGTTAAACTAATTTCTTAGTTAATGGAAATTGACTTTTTCAAATTTATTTTTAACATATTTCTGAAATAAATCAGTGTGCTGTCCTACACTCCTCAAATATTAAAGATTAAGTGGGATTTAGCCACCTGTTGAACATCAATTCCAAATGTAAAATTGTTGGAGTTTATGCTGTAGTGTTTATGTCTGAAACTATCCAGATCCTAGGATCCTGATAAGTTTTATTTGTACCTAATGGCCAATCTCAGCTGATTTTTAAAATAATACAGTTTTTGTAACAATAATGTATAAGGAAAAAATCATTAATGGTTAATGTTTGCTCATCATTGGTTAACAAAGGTTTTTGCTATGAAATCCAGGTTTGTGAATAGATCTGATTTACTGTCAAAGTATTAGAAAATATAAGGTATCTGGAGCATTTTGAACTTAGTTTAAGTTGCAAAAAGTTGAAAGAATGAACCTCTACCTATCACTCCTGCCCAACAATTTACCAAATTCATGGGTTAATTGGATTCAGTAATTCAGGTAGCACTTTCCAAAGATAGAGAATATACTCCACTAAGAAAGCTAAAATGAATGGTCTTGGGTCTGGCTCTACAAGTCCATTCTGTTAAATGTAGCATTTACCCCAGGTGATTTGAGGGTGACATAACTGAATTGTGGATATAAGTTACTTTCATCTAAGCAGATTCCATAAAGTTGTATTTGACTGTATTAATCAGGAGCTGAGCAATATTTTATTATTGGCAGGAGCATCTATTTTTAATTATAGGAAGGAAAAACTGTCATTTATCATGAACTTTCTAAGATGGTTATATGTTTTAGATGAGAATTTTCTTATTTTACTTATTCTCTTGTGATGAGTAGATAAATGATAGACAGACAGATAGATAATAGAGTTAAATAGATAGATAATATGAGTAAAAATACTTAAAGCCATAAACAATAGCAATATCCGTTTTCCCTCCAAGAACATGAGTATTTTAAGGTTAGGTGCAGTGTCTATTTCTTTATGCATTTAGAAAGATGGACATAGACATACCAGAGCTGAGGGCTGGCCAACACACTGGACCAAAGGCCTGGCATTCTTTTTTTGTGTGCACAGTACAAATTTTATCATTGCTGGATCAGGAGGAAATCCCAGTTACAGGAAAGAGTAGAGGTGGCTGAAACAATGGCTGTGGTGAGTGGTGTATCCAAATCCTTGGGCAGGACTTTAACCATCAGCATGGACATAATTCTCACCCTGGATAAAAGTCATCTTTGTGCCTCTCTTTGGTTCTTTGCACAGCACCTGACATGTAGTAATCTTTGATAATTTTTTATTGAATGAGAATATAATAAATTTATATCACATCTTCCAATGAAAGCAGAGAGAAGCCAGATGGGGGAGTATTCTGGGTGCAAACAGGAATATAGTTGAGTTTGAAAATATTACTGTAGATAATCTACAAAGGAAATAGTATACAGTACCTATATACAAAAATATAAATGCCCTATTGCCATTGGATTGTACACAGAAAGAAAAAGGATGATTATATACCAGTGCTACCAACATCCTTTATTTTTATAGTGTGGAATCTGATTAAAAGCATTCAGCTGGTAAACCATCCATAAGGCTGAATGAGTTATAATTAAAAGGATTGAGAGCTGTCCAGGCTCAATTGCTATTATTATCCTATACCCAAATTCACATGTTTGTTAAGACCCAAGAGGAAGAAACAAGAAGTCTTATTTAACACTCAGCAGGAATTAATATCCCCAAAGTGAAATTTCCTAATACCTAGAAATTGGAAGCATAGGAAGTCCCCCTAACATGTGGTAGAAACAATGAAGAATTACCATAGGCAAATAAACAATGGAAATTTATTGTAAAAGACGACTAAGGGAAGAGATGTGACTTGCATGAAGGAAATCCCAATGCTTCGGAAAAAAATAGACTCAAATCTTACTAAGGAAGGAAGACTTTCTAAGGACTAATCTCTATTTTTCATAAAATCATTTAGATAACACCCAATAATGAGATACTATCTTGTAAATGCCTGCAGCTGTCGCACTGTGGTTTCTGATCCCATCAGATCTCAGAAACTAAGCAGGGCTGGGCCTGGTTAGTACTTGGATAGGAGACCGCCTCAGAATACCAGGTAGTGTAGGCTTGGGAGAAAGACCCAGAAATCCACTCCCAAAAAACAATCAGACATTGAAAACCCTATGAATAACAGAGAAGTACTGACAATAGTGTTTCACCTGCTGTACTTAGGGTTGCTATGAGTTGGATACCGATTTGATGGCACCTAACAACAACAATCTTGTAAAGGAATGAAGAGTGTCAGTACTGATTATTCTGTATTCGTGAACTTACCCTCTAATTAGATTTCTTGAATCCTGTCCATTTTCAGGGATGTCTAAATTATTTTTTTGGTATTTTCCAGGTGTCTCTTTTGGAGCCAGCTTCACAAAAGAATTAACTCACTCTAAGCCTCAGAGACAGGCGTAGTTTTATAAAAGGCACTTGCACATCAAAGCTGTGGCTGGAAAGTTTAATATGAATGCATCCAATCTATTACTTCTTCCTCTCACACTTTTTGCTTTTAGCTCAACCAACTTCCCACTTCCCAAGAGAATTCAACGCTCTTCCCATGACTTGGTACAGACCTTCTTCCTGTCTAGAACTTACTTCTCCACTATAAGTCTTTATCCTCTGATTGTCAGCTTATTCACACATATGCTGAGAAAGTTTTCCTGATCTCTCCACATGAGATACATTCCTATATCTTTTTATTTTTTGCACATCTAAAATATGGCACATATTACACTCTAGTTTCTGTTATTCCTGTGTGATCTTCCTAAGTTTTAATGACACTGAGACCAGAGCCTACTTTTATATCTATGGATTTTTCCATGAAGTCAGAGGTTAATGTACAGAGGATTCTTGAACAATTTCACCATATTTACTATTCAGAAAGAAAAGTAAGCGCATGAAGCTCACTGTTTCTAAATATTTGTAAGATACACAAAATAAGACACTAAGATTCCTTAAAGAATCTCATTGTAATGAATACTGTAATGGAAGTGGGGTGACTCCATGATTCAAGGTCATGGACTAGACTCTTTCTGCAGCCCTCATGCCAATATCAGAATGTAACATTCAATAATTTACCTATTGGCAGTTCAGTTATGTATGCATTTTTTAGAATAATACCTCAGCTATCTCTCTTGAATGATTAATACATTATAATAAATAATCACTGTCCATGTTTTTTAAAAGCACTTCTACATTTTGATCTCAAAATGAATAAATTAAAGACAGCTTTCCACAACTGACCTATTTTTCAGTGGCCCATCTAGCTCTTGAATAAAGTATATAGGTGCCTGTTTCCTAGATTACATAAAGGTTATTAGTGTACGTGTGTGTGTGATAATTATGCTTCTCAAGGTAATATTTTCTGATCAAGTCTGTTATCCTGATTGTCCTCTTTGAAATATTATTTATGCTTTATTCAAAATTAAATTGCAACAAAGACTTAGTGATGCACTAAAAATATTCAAATAGACCATATCTCAAATATGTTGTACTTGTATGTAATTTAACCTAATTAGCAGCACATTTGATGTTTGAGAAGCACTAGTCAATGAATGCTAATCTTTTAAGTCATAGATTTGTAAATAAGTAAATGGACATAAGATAGCCAAATAAATCTATCTGGTTGTGACATTCAAGCACAAACAAGAGTAAACAGCAGGAAAATGACTATGTATTAAAATAATAACATAGATTCCACATTTGTCCATGAATGTGCTATCAAAGCTAATATAAACACAATGTATTCTACCTAGCAATTCTCTCCATAAAAAGCACATTGTATTTTAAAATCTAGATATTCAGAAATGATGAATATCATCAAAAGCAACCATGAGACTGACCCTTATATCTCTATTTCAAAAACCCTGCCAAGAAATGTATTCTCCAAATTGTCATAAACAATATATTTGCCATCATTATCTACTAATAAACATTTTCCATCAATTCTTTTGAAGCACATACTATAGACATACTTCCAGATAATAACAGAGAACCTAAAATAACATTTTCTTAACCTCTTCCTCAAGGTCTTCCTTCATAATAAAATGTAACTTTTAAAATTCATATAGAATCATCATATCATTGGAAATTTTATTTTAGCCACAAGCTCCTAATAAATAAAGCTGGGTATTAAGCAAATTCATTCTTTTCAAATGCTTTCAACATTAACCATCTCATTTATTTCTTCTGCAATGAAAAGTCACTGAACACATTAGCAAATCTGTTTGGAAGTCAGTTCAGAAGCAGTATTTTATCAAGTAGCATTTAAAAAAATTAACTTAATCTTAAAGATCATATTGGTATTTCCACCCCCATTTCTTTACTAGTTATCAGCACGCTACCAGTCTATAAACTCATAGAGCCCTAGATCTCTAGACTCTATTTGTCAATCCATTTACCTATTTTGTATTAACCGCAGACTTTGTGGCCAATATTTACTATGTCAAAGAATATTTACTGAATTATGCAAAGTTGTCAATGTGATAATAACCTAACATCATCAATATTGACTCATCACATCTCCAAAACATATTTTAATAAATTACCTTTCCATTGTTAAAAACAGAGCATACTGTAAACGTAATTTAACATAAAATCAAGAAAACCTTTGTCCTATTTATTATGTGAAAGCATCAGTGAATGATAGCATGGAGCCATTCTACTAGTACAATAGTTATCCTATAGCATACTGGGCTGGGATTTAGCTCAGTTGGTAGAGCACTACGCTGCAGTCTCTGAGGTCCCAAGTTCAATTCCTAGCACCACAAAAATGGGAGAAGGGCCTGGCAATCCACTCCCAAGACAATCCTGAAATAGTCAGCCATTGAAAACCCTATGAGGGTTACTGTGAGTCAGATACCAACTGGACAGTACCTAAAAACAACAACATAGCATACTAGAAAAGTGGAGCCCTTCTCTACGAAAAAGGAAGACATGCACTCATACTGCATCCTTTTCTACAGAGGGAAGCTGTCAACTGGATCTAAGGTTTGTTGTCACTCACTGAATAGCTAAGGGAGAAACCTGTTTGGTTACCACCCTGCATTATACACTTGGACTGTGTCACTGGATCTAAGTATACACCTGGACATGCACTGAATGAGAAACCTTGTAATGTGGTTTAGGTTGGACTGTAAAAAGACTGGCCCATAGACAATGAAAACTCTTTAAAAAAAAACAATTGTAGCAGAGAAGTGAAGTTCCCTACAGGCAGGACCCACATCCCAACTTCACTTTTCCATTGGAACTGCTAGAACCCATACCTGGTTTTGTCAAGCATGATGCCACTAAAACACAGACTTCCTGCTCTGTCTACCTCTGACATGTCAAAAGCAGAGAGGGTCTACTTTTAACTTTTTCTCAAGGCCCTGACAGCCTAGTGGTTAAGATCATATATTTTGGGGATCTGATAGATCTTAGTACTAACTCTACTTACTGGATACGTGACCTTGAGCAATTTCCTAACCCAAGACTCTGATGTTTAGTTTACACATTTGTAAAATGGGGATAATAAAGCTACTCTAATAGGATCATCATGCCACTGATTTGGGAATCTAGGAAATATTCAAAAATTTCTCTTCCTCCTCCTCCTCCTCCTCCTCCTTGTTCTGATGCAATTGTAAATGCTATCTAATTCAGAAAACATTCAGTGTTGAAGGGTCTGTGTGTTCATTATGATCTCATTGGGCCATAAGACTTGGTACAGGACACTGAAATTCATAGTATAGGATTGTATCATGAAAACTGGGCAGAGATCGAGATTATACTTGTTGAGATTCCAGTTATATTAGGAGGAACAAAAATTAAAGTTAATTGCAATTAGATGTATTCATGATTAGCACTGTGACCTAAGGACACAAAGGGATAGATAAGCCAGACTTGTGTAGGGGTGGAAGGCTTGCTAAAGTGGTCACATGAAAATAACTGGGACCTGAAAATGAGTAGAAATCAGGCAGGTGCACAGTATGTGACTGTGACAGGGGATGTACAGGATAAAGGGTAGTGGTGATGTTGTTGTTGGCCGTTGAGGAAGTTGCCTGTACAGACACAAGAATAACAGGTGCAAATCCATGGAAAGAAGACACTTGAGAGGATGTGGTGATGAGAAGTGCTTTAACCCCAGTTACAGAGCTACAAACTTGGTTTCTTGGCAGAAAGCTGCATGGCACCGTGGCTAGGCAGAGGCTCTGGAGGCATATTGCTTGGAAGTGGGTATGGGGAGGAAAGAGGAGAGTCAGTACTTGGGTTCCATCCATAAGAGTCCTACTCAAGTGATTTGGGATGCAGTGTAAGTGGCTGACATTGTTTGAAGGCTTCTAGGTGATATAGCATGGAGCCAGTTTTTGGATTTGAATTAAACCCAGATCAACCTATCAAAAGGGAACAGAAGTGTCTGAGAATAGAATTTCCTGAATCAAGGAAAGTGGGATCGTGATGTCATGTAGCTCTTCAGTGACATTGCTGTTAGAATATCAGCCTCTGCTTGCAGACAGTTTCGAACCCTCTTAAGAAAAGGTGCCAGTAATGAGACCTCAGGGTAAGAGAACAGGCAATCACAAGTCCAGTCTAGGGTAACATATCGGCTTTTAAAACCAACAGTGGTTGCATCCACTGTATCTGTTTTCATTTATATGCCAAGATGCATCCTCTGGAAATAAAGTGGAAATAATTGAGAATTACTTTGATAGGTAAGGACATCTATCCCATCATTAGCCTGTGGTGGACAGTCATTCAGTACACCAAGATATTCAAGAAAAACTAAGAGGTTAAGCTAGGTGATGTGGCAGAAGCTTGCAATCCCAGAGAATTTGGAGGTTGAGGCAGAAGGATTGCAGGTTCAAGGCCAGAGGCAGCCCGCACAGTTTAGCAAGATCCTGCTCACAATAAAAATCTTTAAAAAGTGTGGAGGAGGGGTGCTTCTCAGTGGTAAAGCACTTGCCTATCAGGCACAAGGCCCTAGGTTCAACACCCGTGGTGCTAGGGGAAAGAAAAACAAAGCAAGTAAGAAAAACTAACAGGAAAGAAATGCAGAGCTTGAAATGAGCTGTAACCATTATTACTATTTTATGATCTGTTCACATTCTGCTTTTCCATCCCCCAGGACACAAGGGCATGCACAGTGTTACAGGAATAATTTATTCTTAACCAGCACTCCTGAGGTGGCCACAGCTGGTTGCATAGGGCATTTATGTGAAAGGAATCCCACTTTTTGGTCAGGTGGGAAAAGTTCCTCCAAATTTATTTCTTCAGAGTACTCACTACACTGGAGTTCTTGGTATGAATATTTACTTTTGTGAATAGTAATATTCCTTTTTAATAACTTATTTCCTCACTGCCATCCATAGGCCTCATTTGGGTTAGAAACAGTTCTATGTGAGGTTCAGCTTCTGGCCAGAAAACTTATTTCAACTATGTTTTATATTCATTTTTCTTTTCTTTTCTGGAAGCGAAGGGGACTCTTGAGTTTTAGCCTATGATATCCCACCATTCATTCTCAGCCTTTAATTCCCCATGCACCTCCATGTGCTAAACCTTATATCCAGATGCTGCAGGCTCTTGACGGTCCTTCAGAGAGTTGAAAATAGAGATGCTGTCATTCTGTGGAAAGTCACATTTGTTCACAATAGGGGTCTGGTGTTGTGATGTGAGTGATATAAATTCAAAAGCAATACGAAATCAAATTACTAGTGAAATTGGAACCCTTTTGTCTCTAATTAAAGTATGATCAAATATTTCAGCTAATATGCCTACATAATCATTCAAGCCAAAGAAAACAAGTATTGTGTGTGTGTTTTCTGCAAATAAAGGAAGAAGAGCTGAGTAAAACACTTATTTCTAAGTTTAAGTAAAATTCACTCACAAGGAGTTATTTCACAAAGATCATAGCTTTAGTTATCAGTCAACAAATAATAATACAAGTCTCCAGAACAGAATAAAAGCTCAAGCAACCACTGCTCAAAACCTGCAAGGAAACAAATTCCCCAATGAAGAAATGTAAAAATAACAGAGAGAAACTGGCAATATCTTCCAGGCATCTACAAGGTGTCTAGAAGTGAATGTCATTTTCTCACCAATAATCTGCACTTTAATCTTACATGAAACAATTTTTCACAAAAAGTCTCTGTTCCCTTGTATTTGATAAAGAAAAAGAATTAGAAATAGGCCCAATTTCTTTAGAAAAGTAGGTTTCTTCAGCTTTCGATTGGCCTTTCTCATGACCCCCTATACAAGAAGACAGATAATAAATATAATGATTTATACTGAAAAAAAGAGCAGTGAGGATAATGGCCCAAACAGTGCTGTCTTTTATTATGTTACCATAGTAAATAATAGCAGTACCGTTCACACCGTCATACTTAGGGTTGTAGCAGCCATTCCATTATAATTCCTGTTTTTCAGAAGTTTATAACTTGGTCTTGACAATATACTCCAGCCTCCCTAAACTAGCCTCTTTAATTTCTTTTTCAATTTTCTTTTTCTTTTTTTCTTTCAGCTTTTTTTTTTTTTTTTTTTTGAGTCCAACACTGATTTTCCTTGATTGTCACACTGTTATTGAATAATCAGATTGGAATTAAATAGCATTTATGGCTATATTTTTCTGGCTATATTTTGCAGATACATCTTGAAAATCTATCACACACACACACACACACACACCCCTACATATGTCTACATATTCAGCATTTATATTTAGAAAAATTAAGAGTATTTAGTATATCTAATGTTCATTAATTGGGAAGATCACCATAAGTTACTAAAAAGTGTGCAAAAGGCATACAGTGAACACTTTTTATAGCATTTCTGTAAGTAATAGTATATTTATTTCAAGATACATAGTCTCATTTAAAGACAGAAATGAAATTCAGTGAAAGTTTGACCAATCCAATTCAAGAAAAGACATTAGTAAACAGTCCACTGAATATCTTGGTAAGCCAGAGATGAAAATGAGCAAATTTCTCATTGTGTCTCTTTCATACTCTAATATTAGGAGAAAAATGAAATTTAGACTCTAAGTGCAGTTTGTCTTAACTTTTATTATTAGAGTAATTTACTCAATGTCCCTCTTTGTTTTAGTAAGAAATAAATGATCTACTTAATAACACAAGAAAAAAATTAGAAGCCATATAGAAAATTATAAACAGTGTATAACCTATGTCCCAAGAGTATGAAAATTATAATATTTTGGCACTGATGTTAATCTTCTGATCTAGACAAATAAATAATCTTTTGGTAAAATAAACAACAAAGCAAAACAGATAAAAAGTAAATAAAAGTTTTATGAGAGTATAATTAGATAATGAAGAGAAAAAATATTCTGATTCTATAGCTTTTCTTTGGGCCTAAGAAAACAAAAGCTTAAACTCACATTGTACCCTATTGAAAAGAAAATTTCTGTCTCCATTAGATTAGGTGGTACCCAAACAGTTCTGTCTTATTCACTTTTTGCTCTCAGTGCCTATGAAGTATAGTTTTGTCCAATAGCTGGATAGAAATTAGGATCCTTATATTTATAGTGGATTGTCCAAGACTTAATTTCAAATATTAGCAGATCTCCTTTTTTAAAGCTAATTAAGAAAGGGGAACATTTCTTAGTTTTGAGTTCTTTAAAACGTTTTAAGTTGAAAGAAATTCGTTAATATTATGTTTTAAATTCCACTCTCCAGAGTACGCTTAAAAATGGTGGAAAAGCCGGCCTCGGTGGTGCATGTCTTTAATCCCAGCAGCTCTAGAGGTGGAGGCAGGAGGATCGAAAGTTCGAGACTAGAGGCAGTCTGTGTAATTTGGCGAGACTCTGTCTCAAAAAAAGTAAAAAAATGGGCTGGGGGTGCAGCTCAGTGGTCCAGCACTCGCAAAGCATGCAAGCGCGAAACCCTGGGTTCAACCCCCAGTACTGCACAGAAAAAAAAAAAAAAGGTGGATAAGTAACTAGCATGGAAAGAGTAAAGAAAAAAATCCTACTGCAATGCCAACATTTTTAAAGCATTATTTGGATTATGAATTCACCAGAGCAGACCTTGGTTTATAAGTACTGTAAATATGAGTAAGGAGATGCTTACTTTTATATGTCTCCTTGACTAAGGCATAGAATGCCCAGATAATTGGCTAAACACTATCTCTGAGTTTGTCTGTGAAGGTGTTTCCAGAAGAAATTAGCATTTGAATTGGCCACCCCCAAGTAAAGGAAGTCTTTTGCCCATGTTTGTGGGCATTGTCCAATCTGCTGAGGGCCTGAATAGAACAAAAAGGCCAAGGAAGGTTGAATTTATTATCTGCTTGACTGTTTAAGCTGGACATGGATCTTCTCTTTGCTCTCTACACTCCAGATTCACAGGACTTTAGACCTGGGCTGGAACCTATACCATTGGCTCTCTGGCTTGAAGGCCTTAGAACTTACATCTGTGACTCTCCTGAGCCTCTAGCTTGCAGACAGCTGATCATGTGGGCCAATGCCTTATTACATACATATAGTAATACACATACATATATATGTTGGGCTGGGGTTTAGCTCAGTTGGCAGAGTGCTGTTCTGTATACTCGGAGGCCCTGGGTTTGATCCCCAGCCCTGCAAAAAGTGGGAGGTGGACCTGGCAGCCCATTCCTGAAACAATCTCCAAAAAACCAGCCCTTGAAAACCCTGTGAATAAGTATATAGTGTTGGTAAGAGGCAGACCCCACTTGATGGCACCTAACAATAAACATACATACATATATACACATATATAGTAATACAGGATATTAAATATGAGGTTAAATTATGATATTTAGTAATGAACAACACATCTATGTTTTCTCCTTAACAATCTATTTTGTATATCACAAAGTCTTTATATATGTGTGTATATAGGTAAACATATATAACACACATATGTTTCCCTATAGAATCTTGACTCTACAGGTAATACTTATAATTTGTATAGGACTTTATCAGAACATGTAAATGAAGGAAATTAGTATCTACTAGAAATTTTATTCAAAGAGTGATCCAAAAGATCAAAAAGACACTGAGAAGACAATTGACAATGTCAATATTGGCTGGACTGAAAATGTGCAAAAAATATTGAAATTACAAATGTAAAATGTCTCACATTATGAGTGTCTTTTATGTAAAAATGTTCTTATTGTTAGGTGCAATCAAGATAGGGTACTAAAATATAAGGGTAAATTAAGACTATATGCTTCAGTAATAAACAATATTATGTTTTTAACAATAATCTATTGTGTATATCACAAAGTCTCATTTGCTTAACTTTTTCCTTTGTGGTTATCCAAATTCAATATGATCAACACAGTGGAAAAGCATCAGGAATTCTTCGCCTATCTTCACAACCAACACTAGGCCTGAGAAGACACATCCACAGTCTCACAAGTAACTTAATGGGTATGATGGAGTCACCCAGACATGTCTCAAGTGAGGTTTTAACTTTAGGGGTAAATACGACATTGAGTAAACAAAGCAACAAAGGCTCAGGCAGAGAATGTCCAGAAAATGGCTAATCTCTACAACAACCACCAAAGATACACATGACATGTATGAAGCAGAATGGGAGAGTGATCATCAGAACACATTCTGGAAGCAGCTTGGCTTCCAATGTCCCAGCCTAGTCTCAACATATGCTGGCTGGGTGCAGCCAGATAAATCACTTTACAGTTTTCATGTTTCCAGTTATAACATAGAGGTGATAACAATGCCAATTCTTAGTAAAAATTACATATCAATTGCTATCATTTCAGTTTTACAGAGAGCAAAATAATGATCAGGAAATGTATTTGGTCCTTTGGGGCTGCTACAGCAAAATACCTGAAACTGGATAGCCTATAAACAACAAACATTTATTTCTCTGGAGGCTGAGAAGTTCAAAATCAAACTGTGGGTAGATTCAATGTCTTATAAGAGCCTGCTTCATTTTGCTGTGTCCTCTGAGTGGAAGAGGCCAAAGATCCCTCTTTGGTTTCTTAGATGAAGCACTAATCCCATACATGATATCTCAGTTCACTTACTTAATCACCTTCCCAAAGTCCTACCTCTTACTGCTCCCAGGTTGAAGGTTAGGGTTTCAATATATGGATTTTAGGGGTACATAAATATCCAGACCCTAATAGGAAGGAAGCCTGCAGCCATAGCACTCTGGCATCTGACCCTGCCTGATCTCAGAAGCTAAGTAGGGTTGGCCTGGTCAGTGTTTGGATGGGAGACCGCCTGGGAATACCAGGGGCTATAGGCTAAGGAGAAGGACCTGGCAATCCACTCCCACAACAATCTGCCACTGAAAACTCTATGAATGGCAGAGAAGCACTGACAGTAGTGCCGGGCATGGCACAGTGTTGGGGAGTATTTCCTTCTGTTGTGCATAGGGTTGCTCTGAGTTGAGTGACACACAACAACAATGGGAAGGAAAGATATTTGATTAAAATTATGTAATTTAAAAAGTATAGCCAGTGGAAAAGTTACAGACTTCATTACACAACAGAGACCTGAGTCTTTCTGCTACTCCATACTGCCTCTCCCATTTTTCTGTCATAAGGCAGAACAATTAATAAAAAATTACTGTTGGAATTTTGTAATCTTCAAAAGTTTAGGGATAAAAGGAGAAAAATGGTATAAGATGAGCATCCTTAGAACAGAGGACTTTGGGGGCATTAGAGGGGTGTTCTTTCTCCCTGTTAATCAAGGAGGTCTGGTCAATGGCAGCCTCTGGTTGCTGATTTGGGGCTCAGTGGGTGGCAACCTGGAGCAACAAGAAGGCAAAAGACATCTCTTGAAGGGAAACTGGAAATTCACCAGTCTATCTCTCTAAATGAGTGGGTATTCTTGAGTTTGTGGGTACAAATTTTTCACCATTAGTAGTCACCATAATACTAGTAATACTTCAACAAAAGTTATTATTGCTTAAGAAGTATATTCCTACAGAATAACTAATATTGTTATGAATGTTTCTGTTATTGCTTTGATTCTATCACACAGTATTACAATTCTTGATGCACTCTGCATTTTCAAAATGATCATTAAGACAGCATAATTACCATCAATTGTTCAAAGAAATTAATTGCTATTTGTTATACAACACTGAGGCACATGAATGTGTTTTTCTTGTTCAATTTGTGTTGATTTAAGTACTTATTATATGTGAAGAATATTGATCAAATACTTTTGCAAATGGTCACAAAACAGAAAGAATTCCTTTTTTTCTTTTTTACTGCCATGAATTTCAATATGAAATATTTTGCCAGTATGCTATGAACACCAATAGTATAACATAAACCATGGAAAAACTCCAGGCTGTGTTGACATATTTTATGAATGTTATGGGATGCCAGATTGGAGGTGTACATCTGTGGGGGTTGGCCAGTCATCTAACTGCCGTCTGTGTATCTGTATGCTTAAATGAATTAGCTAATATAAAAACAGTGCATAAACAAGTTTAATGTCATAGAATTTCCTTTACAGAGTACAGAATATTCAAATCAGAGCAAAGAAGTAGAGAATTATGTTGAATTTCTATTAGTTGAGAGAGAGGAATGTATAAGATGGAAAAGATAGAGAACCCAAACTGAAATGCATTATGTATTGTGCTTGGCTGCTCTCTTTTTCCTTTTATTATATCATCCCATTTTCCTGGCAGCAATTTTTTTCAACCTAGAATGGTGGGCATGGATCTTTCATTAGAAGACTGGAGAAACCATTTCATACCTCAAGGTCATTCAATGACTACCAGATCTCTTTCTTCTTGAGGAAAAGCCAAGCCACAATGTTCAGCCCTCAACCTTAGGTTCCCATCTCTGAATTACTCTTTATACAGCAAACATTGTAGTCACTTATGAAGAGAGTCCCCCACCCCGGTAGCTGATCTGAGAAAAGAATCACTTAGCAATGTGACATTCCTGTCCTATCCTTTACATACATATAAAATTCCCTCAGATAAGCCCTCAGCTACCGAGTTTGAGGTCAACAGCCTCATACTCCTCCTCTCCAATCCTTTCCTGTGTTTAATCCTGCCATGCTGCCTCTTACTGGTTAAATAATGTAAACGATTTTTTTATCTGATATATTTGTTGATTTAAACTTTCCTTATGTTTTCTCTTAATTCTTAAATATTATTTTAGTTGAGTCATTAATTCTCCCTGGGTTTATTATCTGCTAAACAATGTGTGTGTGTGTGTGTTGTGTGTATGTGTGCATGTAAAAACTACATGAATAAATCAAAGGAAGCAATGAATTATCCCTTAGAGGAACTATATGTACGCATATACAGTAGGTATAATTGGTGTTAATTTCAATTGTGGGATTTTAAAGTTGGACAAGAAACAATAAAACTTTTATTTTTAGCTAACAGTTTGTGGGCTAATTTAGGCCTAGAAATCCTTCCAAGCATGATAGTTTAAATTTGCCCCAGATGGACTTTCTCTTCTGTTCAAATTGCTCAATAGCAACATAACAGCCATTTATAACAAAGTCTGCAGAAATGGGATGGCACTTCTAGGCGTCCAAATACATTGGTCTGTTTGTAAGGAGAGTGCCCCCATAAATCACCATGAATTAAAGAGGAATGCATGCATCCCAATCAAAACATCAGGAAGAAGCCATTGCCTAACAGATAAGAACACAAACAAGTGCAGAGCATCACTTGAGTTTTTATAGAAGGTCCATATTTTTGGAAGGCAACCAGTGCTGTTTCACATGCTGTACTTTTTCTAATCTGACTGACTCACAGTCTTGTGATAGTGAGATAAGCTAGGTAGGCAAATTTTTATAGAGTTGCAATTACTGAAATTGTCATTACGCTGCTCACTGTAAAATAAATATAGATAGAAGTGAAATTATGCACAGGCTAGAAGTAGAAAGTGTTTTGCTTCTGTTTGCTAAATTAATCTCTTCCTAAATGGCTGCAGGCCAGGTAGGTTAGCATTTGTGGTTTCAAAGGTTTTCAGCGCTTGCAATGAGCCATGAAATTACTGCATGCTGCTGAAAATGGCAGCTGATGAAAGGAAAAGAGTGAATCCCAAAGGCAGAAAGACAGGAGGAAGCAAAATTACAGGCAGAAAGTCTGATTTTTGATGTTGCTCATTGTGAAATGTACACCCAAACTTTTAATAAAACATAAAACATTAATAAACCTGCTAACAATTCCTTACAATTTCTTTTGAAGTCTGAGTGTAATTTCTGAATACTTATTAAAACAGGCAATGATTCAGAGGGGGTGAGCAAGCTTCTGTCTATAGGATGTGCTATATTGGTAGATACCCTACTTGTGACTTTTGAAATAAGATTTTTATTGATGTTTTTAATTGAATCACACAAAAGGATTGATTTTCAGTTAATAAAAGTACCCAGATCCTTTTAGTTTCTGTTAAGATTAGCTAATCTTGGTTTTGATACTGTTGCCAGCATATACCATAACCAGTGCTGCTATCTTGTTTTAAATCATTTGAACTTCCATAGAATAAGGTAATGCTTGAGTCTTCATTCATAGGTTTGAAAGCTTTCTAGGTTGGAGGGCTATGTCCCAAGGACACTTACCCTTTTCTCAGGCAGAATGTGAATGAATTTGATTTCACAAAACCACAAACACCACACCTTGCTATAGACAGGCAAGCTATTCATGCCAAAAGTAAACATTTTTCCAATCCCTAGGCTTTGCCTCTTGAGGATCGATTTCAAATTGAAGGTTGTAACACTTCTTAAATATATTTATAAATGTGTTTCCTATTTTGTAATGAAAACCAGTCTTTAAGGCTTGCAGGCATTTCATAGCAGAGAGACATTCCTGACACATGAACTTATCACTTAGAATTCCAAATTTTTGGATATTAGACAGACTAGGTCTCTGTGCAACTGGAGTTCATTCAAACTAAAATAATCATGCTACTGCTAAGGAATTCAAAAAATTATACCTTCATAGAGATTCCAAGCACTTTCACTTGCATGATTTTATAGATTAATTACTAGGAAGACAGCATTGTAGAGATTTTTGGATTAAGTTCTGCTATAGCAGGCATAAATAATCTAATGATTACTATGCATGCCTGGTCAAATAGTTACTGTCATCAAGTTATCAGAGTGCTGTTTTCACTTCTAGCAAAAAAAAACAAAAAAAAACCCAAAAAAACAAAAAACAATAATAATAATCTGAATTAAAAATTGAGCTCAGCTATAGGGGAGAAATGCATCAATATGAGCCACCAAACCTTCAAAAAGAGGGGATCAGAAAAGTTAGGTACTTATTCATGAAATATTTTTAAAAAGCCCAAAGTATCCCCCAAAATCCTTCACACAGGAAATGCCTAACTACCTACTACAATTGGTTTAGATTCTTTTTTAAATGCCTATAAAATACTCTCCTTTCTGTATTGTTGGTGCACCCCCAATTTTTTTCTTTTAAAAAATAGTCACAGTTATGTGATTTCAGGCCAAAGTGGTTTATTAGAATATGCATTCAGTTAGGAGTTGGAAGGACACAGCTATACCATTTAGCCCTGCAATCACTTGTTAAAGGACACTTCCTTATTGGGGCTGATTTCTTTTCTTTTTGTTTTTCTTTTTTCCTTTTGGAATACAAATAACAATAGAAACATTGACCTAATAGAACCAAATGAAGGCACACAGTCATTTTCCACATTGTAAACTAGAAACTTTCATGACAATTGTGAGATGATCTGAAAAAGAATGTTTGAGATATGGTTAGTTTTCAAAATAAGATTGATGAAGAAGGTAACCAAGAGGTCCAGAAAATTAATCAAGCTGAGGATTTAGACTAAGTGGCCATGGGTAATGGGTCTTCTTGCAAGAAAAATCTGCCACTCCATCACATACCTGAACTGTTTGCTGATCTCCAGAAGAAATTTTCTTTTCTTCCCTACTCCTATTCCTCTTACTGAATTTTGAATTGAGCTACAATTTTTCAAGCATTTCAAATCAAGTTTTCATAATTCCTGATTTACTCTGGTATGTGTCAACACTGAAGCTTCAGTAAAACTGGGGTCAGGGGGTGGGTGGTGGAAGAAAGGAAGAAAGAAAAAAAACTATGTCCTTTGCTCAAACTTTCATGAAAGCACATTTCCCTGTGTAATACCCATATACAGATCAGAAAAGATGTGTCCTTAGAAAAACAGTGTACAAGTTTTGCCATCCAGTTCAATACAGTCACTGCCATACCTACCATCAAGTTTGATCCAAAATCAAATTGTAAATTCAGGAGAAATGGAAGTAGAAGATGCTAGTCATACTGATGACACTAGAGGTATGAAAAAATAAAGCCATTTTTCATGACTATTTCTGTTGTAATTACTACTGTTCACAGCAATTCAACAGAATTTTATTTTCAAATTAAAAAATTCTCTTACAATGAATCCTTGCTATCCAAATGCATTAAAGTCAAAGATTTATCTTAACCTCAGAACTATTGACCACTAAGTTAAAATGCTCAGAAATAGGTCGGTATATCACCAACTGTTTATTTAAAATTCTATTGTGAATGTGAAAGATATTTCAATCTGCTCTGAAAACTTTCTAAGTGTATTATTTGTCATCAACAAATATTTTTGAAGGCCTACTATGTTACAGACATTGTTGTCAACAGCAGATAACAACTTCAGGGTCTACTTGAGCCCATATTTTAATGAACATGAATACATGACAGGGACTGTAAATCAATTTCCTCCTGATTATCTATGCACAGTAATTAGAAATGAGCCTAGAGAGCTGTGTTAAAAAGGACTATGATAGTCAGGAAGAAAGACTACCATGACTGACTAGTGATGTCTGCCATAGGCCAGGACAGAGAAGTATTGGCATGAAGTAGCAAGTTCTCCTTTATAGGGGATTACCATAAGGCTATAGTCATCAAACTCTCAACTGTTTCCTAACAAAAATACTGGTGCTAATCACATATAGCATCTTGACCTACTCTTGTGCTGTCATTTGTTAGGTGAGATAAAGGAAGAATCTTCTACTTATTTTTATGTCCCTCAAAATAGGCTTTTCAGTTGTCATGACAGGTTGCCCTTTACTTGCTTTTGTTGTTTACTAAAACATAAGGGTATACCTTTACTCATCAATAGAATGTATTTGCTGAGCACTGCCCTGTATATCTGCAAACCCAGAGGCCAGGAAGCTGAGGCTGGAGGGTCGCGAGTTTGAGGCCAGAGGCAGCTTGTGCAACTCAGCAAGAACCTGATTCAAGAACAAAAAATAGAAAGGAGGCCAGGAGTTGAGCTCAGTAGTAGCACCTGCCTTGCCTGGGTAAGGCCCTGGGTTAAACCCTCAAGTACTGCTTAAAAAATAAAACAAGAAGAAAATATTTGCCTTTCATATTCTTGCCATTGTATGCCAACTTCCAACTCTTTCCTATCCTATAATAACCAAATCCTTAACCATACTTTCAGGTTAAACTTACACATAGAAAGTAGCTACAAATCAGTTGTAATAAAATGCCTATGAAAACATACAAGCAGAAAATGTGAACTGACAATTCAAAGAAGCCCATACATAATGGAGCAAATAAAAATCTTCAATCATATTAATAATCAGGATCATGCAAATTTAACAAAGAACCACCATTTCCCCTGTCAAATCAGCAAACATTATAAAAGAATGAACACACTGTATTGGCAAGTGTGGGAACAAAGAAGACACTCATAACTTGGAGTGGAGCAATACCACTTGTTTGGAAACTAATTTTTCAGTACTGAAAATTATTTAAAATACACATACTTTTAGAAAGCATTTCCATTTTTTAGGAAGCAATCATAAGAGTATATCTACATGGGAATATTTATTGTCATATAATTTATAAAAATAACTCATTAATCAATAGCAGACTAATATAATACAGTAGAAGCAAATTATGGAATATAATGTACACACTAAAAAAATAGGATCAATAGCATGTACTGAGGTAAGAGTCCTGGTATAGCAACCAGGTGAAATATAACTTGCACAATATCATATATAATATGCTCACTTTTTAGAAAAAATATGTGCATTCCATATATTATACGTGTATCTATATTTATATAGAAAAATATCTAAAATCATTTATACCACACTGTTTCACACTACTTTTCCTGGCAAGAAATCATTGAGGACAGGTATAATATTTTGTTTTTACTGTATAGAACATTGTATGATTCACATTTTTTCAAGGAGAATGGACTATTTTCTAACAAAGAGGAAAGGGAAAGATAGGCAAGAATTTCTTTCAGAAATATTTAAATAAGATCCAGGGAAGAAGGGAAGGCTAATTTTAGAAAAAATAAAATTAGGAACCCCTCTGTCTCATCTGAATAAAATCTTGATTAATAAAAAGCACTTTAAAGGTATAAAAATGCCATGTGCCAAATAGTATTATTAATATATGTAAAGCAAAAGCTGTTAGTAATTTAAGAAAAAGTGGACAGAATTATCATCTTTTAGAGACTAAAATCTCACTCAACTTTTCACAATTAAAATGGATGAAAAATAATGGCATAGTAAATAAAGGAAACAGACAAGTAGGTATGATGTTTTCTTGTATGAATTGTACCTCAAGGTAACCGAAAGGATGGTAAAAGGAATTTTCTTTTATAAAAAGCTTCCTAACAAATGAAGAAGAAATAATAGAGTAAAAATAGCATTCTTTTGAAAGTCATAAGGAAATAATGGTGCTGGATAATGATTACAATCCTCTAACATCTCACACAGCAACAGTTAGGTATGAGGTGCCTCCTGAAAAAAGGGCACACTCCTACCTGCTAGGCAGTTTTGGTTAAAAAAGAGATCAAATCTGAATCTGATCAAACATGTATATCTAATTATCAAGTTACAGCAAATACGGAGAACAGAGGAACATTTTAAACCAAATTATAGAGGTACAATGAGCAAAATCCAGACTGCAGGACACTATAAATTAAGCCACCTGATTTCTTTTACAAGTAGATTAAAACACCAGGAGAGGAAGGAGGAATCTATTATTCAAGAGAAATATTGAACACATAAACTCCCATGACAATGTTTGGACTTTATCTGGATCCTCATTTTTAACAAGATATTAAAAAAGAAAAAATATGAGACAATTAGAAATATGAAGACTGACCAGGAGATAGTTGTTATTGAGTAATTATTATTAGTTTTATTTGGGTAAAACAATATTGTGGTTAAAGTTTCAAGGAGTTCTTCCATTTTAGAGATATAAACTGAAGTAATTATAAATAACATTGTATGATATCTAGAATTTACTTTAATTCATGAATAGGTGACATAAAAGATAAGGATGTAACAAAATCAAGTGTAAATTGCTAATTGTTGAGACTGGTGTTGGACAAAAAGAAGTTTATGGTACTATCCTAGGAGTTTCTGAAATATTTACGGTTTTTTTTGTAGGACAAGATTTAAAATACAGATATAAAGAACTGGAAAAATAAAATTGACATGGTTGTACCAATGCAAATATTCCCAAATTCCATTTCTTAAAGATAATTCTTTCTTTAAAGTATCCTTAAAACATCTAAAAAAATTAATCATTTCAAGGTCACAGAGAGGATCTTAATAAATTCAAAGAGAAGAACTATTTAGCTAGCAATATTCACTGACAATATGACAAGAAATTAACAGCATTGGGAAGAATGTCAATTTTTCCCAAGTTAATTTACAGATCTGGCCATTTCAATGTGATTTTGATTGAGAGCAGCCTTTAGAAAATTTCTCTGTATTTTATCTTGAATTAAAGCCCCAAATAATAACTAAAGCAATTGTGAAAATTTACAGAAAAAGAGGGTTGCCTCCTACAATTCTGCAATAGAAATAAAAATTAATTAAAACATGTAACTGGTATAAGAATTAGCAGAGCAATGGGATAGAATATAACCTCAAAATAGCCCTTAGTGTATAGAAGAATTTAATATTTGATAAAGGATGCATAAAACAGCAGGGAAAAGAAATAAATTATTCAATAAAGATGTTGAGAAAGTTAACTATTTAGAAAGAGGTAAATTCTTCCTGATGTGAACCCAGATATGCTTTATGACATCTGCACGTTACCCAATTTAGGGAAGCTGAGTTTTGTACAAATAACTGAACAGCTACTGTCATCTCTTATACTGTGGGATCACAATCCCTCTGGCCATAGTTTTTGAATCAAGATATATAATTTATAAGACACATATTCTTCTGTAGCCTGGACTACATTATTAAGTTTTAAAATTAGGAGCTTGGCTATCTGACCATCCTCTCAGGAATATGAAACTGAAAAATATGAAACTGAAAAATATGAAACTGAAAAAAATATGAAACTGAAGAATTTTGGCAGTTAGCAGTCAGGGCATAAAGGATTCCTAGAAAGGTATAACCAAATATTTGTGCCTCACATATTGTCAGGGTCAGGTTAATGCCTAAAAATCTCTTATGAACAGATAAATAAAAACTAAAACTCTATTAAATACTAGGAAAAATACTACAGCTGTGTCACAGGAAAAAAAATACAGCCATCTGGGAAAACATTTCTCTAATAATCCTAGAAAAGTAGATAAAACAATGAGCTATTAATTTTACTTTCAAGTTAGAAAAGATAAAAATTAATATAGTACCTTTGAACACTGTCATGGTTTCACTGAGATGGGCCCTGGCTTGTTCACTGTGGATGTGAATATAAATTGCTAAAAATAATCATTACATACATTTTCTGTAAAGAAATTTGGATATAAACTATCATGAGCTTTAAGATAGGGCATACTCTTTAATCCACAAATTTCATTTCTAGGTTTCCAGCCTGGTGAAAAAAAAAAGAAATATGTACCAACTTTCATGCATAAAGATATTTTTCTGCATCCTCTATTGTAGTAGGGAAAACCAGGGAATGAGAGAACGTTTAAAAGTATACATTATAGTAATAATACTATCGATCACTAATATGTATGAGTGTATTAAATGCCAGAAAACCTTCTATGCATCCTGATTTAATCTCAAATAGCCATGGTGGTGGGTACTATTATTACATGTATTTTCCTAGTGAGGAAACTGAGGCAGAGAGAGGCTTCTAGTACGTTGCTGAGCTGGAATAGGAACATGAGCGGGAAGAGGAATGTTCTGATTCCTCAAATGGCACTTTTCATGACTGCACTATCACAGCATTTTCTGAGTCTTTTCATAAGCTGTGTGCAGTGCTAACATTTTATACTGCATTATTTAACAAAAAGTAAAAAAAAATCTGTTGATATTGCCATTATGAGCATCAGAAAATGAAAGCACAGAGAGAAACTTAGTGAAGATTTTAGAGCTAACACTGACAGAGTTTTAAAGGATGTTTCATGCACATAAAAATGGCTATATTTTAACATGAGCATTTGTTAAGTACAATACTGAAGTATAGGATTTGGAGGACGTTACCTCTGTCTCTGGAGTAGTAAAAGTGGCTCAAACTTTTTGGAGTTTGACTCAAAATTAGGAACATGCAGAACCATTAGTGAGCAATTCAAACTTTAGGATTTAATCCTGTAAACATGTCAGATCATGGTACCAAAAAATGTGTAAAATGACATCTACTTTAGTATTATTTATTATAAGTGAGACAAAATATCTTAAATGTCTATGAATAGTGGACAGTTAAATGAACTGTAATATATCAATACAGTTCACACTATGGAATCATGAAAATGAATAAGGCTGTTTTAAAGTATAGTGGCTTAGAGAAAGACATACTTTATTATATAAAAAGGAAAAAATTATAAAAACAAATATACCCAATATGCACACACATATACTTATTAATGTTTATATGAAGATCTTCTTGCCTATATTTTTTGTATGCATGTGAATATTATATATAACTGATTATATTTTTACATGAGCACTTACACTAGACCAATAATGAATATTACTTCTAGGGTAAAAATGGACAAAGTAGAGGGGGAAGGAGAGCTTTTCATTTTTAATTTGAACTGTTTCCAAAAGCAAGGGAGAAACTAGTACTGGGATTGGAGTGATTTTTACATTTGGTTTAGTTTCCTGCATTTTCTACATTTATGTTATAAAACAGTGTCTTACTTTTGTCATCAGAGAACAAAAAAAAATAAAATGTTATCTTAGCTTCTACATAATTTTGCAAAATAAAATATGAATTACTATATGAAATTGTAAAAAATAATAAAGGTGGAAGAAATCCAATCCTTATCTTTCCTTTATCTTTCTAAGTTTTTCACAGTGAGCTCATTATGACTAGAAAATATATATTAAAATGCTAGAGTTTAGGAAATAGTAATGCATCTTTTTCCCTTGTTGTTGCTGTTAGGTGTCGCCGAGTTGTATCCAACTCATAGTGACCCTCATAGGGTTTTCAATGGCTGATTGCCTCTGGAGTGGATTGCCACATCCTTCTCCCACTTTTCTGGTGCTGGGAATTGAACCTGGGACCTCAGAGACTGCAGTGCAGTGCTCTACCAACTGAGCTAAACCCCAGCCTCTTTTCTCTAAAGAGTGTATATTCCATTTTTCAAGAAATCTGGACTCTCATAAATCTATCTCCTTGGACTAAGCAAGTAGGGCACCCCATCAAATTGATTCTCTGCTTTATGAGTTTATTCTACTAGCTTTCAATGTGTGATGTTCTAAGGGGGGAAAAAGCTAATCACTGTATTAAACATAGAGATATTGTCAAGGTATTCATACATTTTTCCTTCATGAGTAAACATGAAAAAAGAGAATGGGATGTTTGTGCTGAGAAAATTTGTCTTTACTGTATGGCATTGTGTTTCTGCACTATTGACAGTGTTTCCTTCTCTATTTTGAGTTAGTTCTAAGAAGGCCACCTTGGGCTACTGTATTGGACATGAATGAGTCATCTTCTATACAGACTATCATGGATTCATCTGAGTTTTTCTAATTTATTTATTTATTATGGGAGAAGGATGTGGCAAGCCATTCCTGAAACAATCCCCAAACAGTCAGGTATTGAAAATTCTATACATAGCACAAAAGCACTGACACAGTGCCAGGCATGGCACAGTGTCAGGGAATGTTTTGTTCTGTTGTACATAGGGTCACTGAGTCAGACCCAAATCGACGGCACCTAACAATAATTTCTTTACAATTCTCTGCAGTCTATATTTCTTGAAGCTATTTCAAATTCTCTTTTTGAAATAGATAAGATATGATGGAGAAAAAGAATCTAAAAAATATCTCAGGGAAAAGAAGAAAACTCCTCCTTCCTTCCTTCCTTCCTTCCTTCCTTCCTTCCTTCTTTCCTTCCTTCCTTTCCTTCCATTGTCACAAACTTCTCCATGCAACTCAACTTAGATCAGTGGTTGGAACCTGGGGCTTTGAAGCACAAAGGTAGAATTTGTGATGGAAATACAAGTACCTGTGGTAAATGTGACATTAGTGTTAAGCAGACAATCTCTTTATTGGTGAAAAATCATAATCATTCTTATTTTCTCTTAGAGGAAATCATTTTTAAATATGAATTTTAATGATGCAATGGGATTTTTAATTTCTGCTTTGTTGTTCATTTTAATTTTTAAATATTGAATATTTTCAGCTTTAACAAGGGCTGAGGTTTAGTTCAGTTGGTAGAGAGCTGCTCCGTACTCTCTGAGTCTTTAGGTTCAATTCCCAGCACCACCAAAATGGGAGAAGGACCTGGCAGCCCACTTCTAAGACAATCCTGAAACAATCAGCTATTGAAAACCCTATGAATAGCAGAGAAGCATCAATATAGTGCCAGACATGGCACTGTGTTGGGTAGTGTCATTCTGTTGTACATAGGGTCACTATGAGTTGGACCTGACTGGATGGCACCTAACAACAATGGCTTTAACAAAAAATGAAATTCTGGCATTTGTCACAATTTGGATGAACATCTTTGAATTTAATTATCTTATGGCATTTATAAGTATACTGATTTTTTTGTTGTTGTTGTTTGGGGTATGATATAATGACTTCTTTTTAAAATAAATGTATTTAATCATAATCATTTAAGTGAACAATAGAAAGAAACTTATTATCTAACAAAAGTGGTGAAGCTGTGTTGTAAGTGAAATTTGGGGAACACAAGTATAAGCCATGTAGAGCTTTAGCATTATGTAGGGCATATGCTTCATATCTCCCAAGTGTTTCTCAACTTCTTGTGCTGTGGGGGCTTGCATGTTGCTATGAAGCTAAAAGCTATGCCACCTGTATTTCAGATACTAGCAGGGCCACCCATGTTGGAGAGGTTTTGGTTGAGCTTCCTGACTAAAATAGACTGAGGATTAGGACACAGCAGCCCACTCCAGACACAATTAGCTAGGGAAAACCCTATGAATGGTAAAGCAACACTAAAAAATGAGCCCCCCAGGCTGTAAAGGATTCAAGAAATGACTGGGGAAGAGTTGCCTCCTCAAAGTAGAGTCAGCCTTAATGACAGAAATGGAGTAAACCCGTGGGACCTCCATTTCCTGGTATCATGACTCAAAATGAAAAGAAACACAGTGACTGCAACAATAGGCTCAAATATAAAAAGGTCACGTGAATGGCCCAATATTGGGCAGTGTTTGATTCTGCCATACTTAGGGTTGGATCCGACTTGATGGCACCTAACAACAACATCCTTTACATGCTAGCTCCTAAGTGAAGTCATGCAGAGATTAGGACAAGAGGGTCAAGAATGTGACTCTCCTAGTGAATAGGGAAAATGTATCATTTTCACAGATGAAGGAATTATGCTGATAAACATAATCTGCACTTGTTTAGATGGAAAATATGAGTGTGTATTGAAAGCTTTCCTAGAGAACCAAAGGAAATTGTATAATTTTAGAATTCTACACTTCCTACTATAGGTTACTAAAAGGAAAAGAAGAGGAAATTCTATACCAGAATGTATTGTTTTGTATGAGGTGGCCTCAATAATCCTTTCCATAAAGGAATGGGGTAATTGGTGCTCAGGCTGCAATATGAAAATGCAGTTGTGCAGGGACAGAATTTGTCTTAACACCTTGAAACATATTTCAATACACTATGACGATGTCTTTTATGTACATTTGATCTTATTTAAGAAAACTTCAAATATCCCGAAAAGTGAGATGCTTGTATTGTTATTCACGTATTTAGGTAGCTTTGAAGGGGTACAAAGGTTTTATCATCAAGATTGCCACTAAACAAGTCTGTAAAAAGAGCAGAATTGTGTTTCATTGCAGATGGAAGTCAAGAACCTCAACTTGTAGCTTGATAATGTAGTTTAAGGGACAAGATCCAACAATATAATCATGTTCTGAATGTCCCTTAGTTCTTCAAATAACTTGTTGTTGTTGTTGTTAGGTGCCGTCGAGTCGAGTCCGACTCATAGCGACCCTATGTACAGCAGATTGAAACACTTGCCGATTCTGTGCCAGGCAAACCATCTTATTTATGTTTAAGCCCATTGTTGCAGGCACTGTGTCGATCCATCTAGTGGAGGGTTTTCCACTTTTGCGTTGACCTGCCACTCTTCCAAACATGATGTCCTTCTCCAGGGATTGTTCTCTCCTGACTACATGTCCGAAATATGTAAGATGCAGTCTGGCCATTTTTGCTTCCAAGGAGCACTCTGGTTGTACTTATTCTAGGACAGATCTGTTGGTTCTTTTGGCAGTCCATGGTATATTCAATAGACGTCTCCAGCACCACAATTCAAAAGCATCAATTCTTTTTCTGTCTCTCTTGTTCAATGTCCAGCTTTCACAACCATATGATGCCACTGAAAATACCATGGCATGAGTCAGACGCACCTTCGTCTTCAATGTGACATCTTTGCTTTTC